>JAMBLF010001342.1:0-104835 GCA_030578115.1 Leucoptera coffeella
GTCGATTGTGAATGAGAAGCTGAATGTAAGCGTCAATAAATCGGTATTGAAAAGTGGTATGTCAGGATCAAGACAGATAGAGGTCCGTGATCTCTGCCTAATCCTCTATAGGGAATGGGGCGAGACGTGTATGCATGTACCTGTTCACCCTTGATAAAATAGCGTTATTGGATACAGGATATATTCACTCATTGCGGGGTTTTGTCATGTTTCACGGCCTGATTGGCGTCGCTTATGTTGGGAAACGCCTAAGTTCAGAGCGCTGTCAACGCGGCGTACGCTTGTTTGCGTAAGTCTTATGCCGCATTTACATTCAAATTAAACGAAATTTACAAAGTTTAAGTAGGTAGCGTAATATTCATTCTCACACCTTATACCTCACACCTATCTCCTACAGAGTTAGGCAGAGATCACGTGATTCAATTTTCATACAGATAGGTAGACATCAGCTATCAGAATTCTTCTCGATCCTGCCAAATCACTTTCGCTTATTTGACATACAAATCCTAGGTTCAGGTGTCCATTTACGCAATTGCGGAGGTATTAATTCTATGACCACCTCGTATCCATCTGTTGACCAGATAGTCAGTACTCAATGTGACAGGTGGTAAGCCGTCACGCCATTTACAAGCACTAACTATTACGTGTTCGGGGAACAGGTATGTTTCCTAACGATGTTTTCCCTCACCGGAGTATTTTTATTACGAAAATGTACATAAAAAATGATTAAACTTCATTTCCATTGGTCAAGCTCAAGCGGGATTGAACCCTGTACCCACTGATACAGAGCCAAACAAACAACTGAGCTACGTCGAATTACTTAAAAATAAATAATTCGACGTAACCAAGTATTAATTCACCATATTAGGTGACTGCTAAATTCACAGCCAACAACAAGAAATCTCTTGAAGACGTTAATTAAGAAGAGGTAAATCTTATTATGATTGCGAAATACGGTGCCAAAAGTGAGAGGAAATATGGTGCGGTAACCAAGCTATTAGAGATATGAAGTAGCATCTAAGATGGATGGACTTATGACATTAATGATGACTATAATATTCAGTATAATTGGGACACTGCCCATATTAAACAAGTCAATAATTAAGTATCTAATAATTGTATTTAGGGTTTTAGTCAAAGTATATTGAAGACAACATGTGGGTTCAAGGTGGCCATAGAATTACTACCTCCGATTGCGAAGATGAAAATCTGAACTTCTGACTTCCTCGCAAGGGTTAATGGTCGTGGTGAACAAATTTGTTCGTTTTTTTTTTGTATGTTAAAGATATACAGCATTTTCCTAGATAGAGTAATACATATAAACAATAAGTAGACTGACGAACATAAGGAAACTTTTATTCTTAACTTTACCTTCACCGGGAATCTAACCTTTTTTAATAAAATAGAATTTTTACTAAATGAATACTAAGAGAAAGAATAGTGTTATCAAGTAGCTATTAAACCTTGGTCATTTAAATAAGAAAAATATCCTTGGTTTTGTTTGTATCAATTTAATATATTTATTCACAAAATTTTATTATTATGGTTATGTGAAATATGAAATGAAATAACATCTTTTTTATACAAACTTTTTTATATATTATAGGCTCCTATTTCAACATTATATTCATGTATTCATTACCGATTACCCCACTATCAAATAGCTATGTATGTAATACTAACACAGTGCAGTTTAGACAATTATCAGCTGATGTTACATGTGCTGAGATAAGCCAGGATAAGATATGTAGGTTTCAGATAATGGGTGATAAGACAGATTTAGTAGAGGAATATAGTTACTAAGAGTATACATATACATCACGTGTATAAGGCCTGAGAGTGTAGACTGTACCTGGGAATAGTAAACTTCTTTGTTACGTCATTGTATGAATTTTCTTATAAATCATTGCTTATACGAGTATATCATTAGTTTTAATACCAAAACGTTGTGTTGTGTTCTCTGTTATATTTAATTGAGTACATACAAACATCCATGCTCCTGACGCCTGATTTCCTGTAAAAAAAATCTGATATTAGATCTATTTACGCTATTATAATATAATTTTGTATCTTGTTTCTAGTAGGAATATCTAGTTTCCAATACATTTGACCTAACAATATGCACTTTACTACACTATAATTCATAAATCGCAAAATCCATAGTCAAGGAATTTCAATTAACGGTATCATTTCCCAAACAATACAAAATAAATTCTATTACCTTGACAATAAGGCTTTGATTCAAATAAACAGTACACCGTTGCTACGTACCGACGTGTCGTAGCAACCTTGTAGTACGCGTAACAAATTCGTAGCCGCACTCTGCGTCCTTTTCTGGCTTGGACCTAATAATGTAGCCATCTCACTCGGTCTCATTTTGGCTTAATAGGAATTTGAGGTGAACTTTTGTTCATTTTGCTATTGCAATACACAATCTACTGGCCGAGAACTTACATAATGGATTGTTACTGCGTTTTCGAATTGAATTTTATTTAAAAGTAATCAATATTAATCTACATACATATAAAGAATGAAACTTTATTTGTAAAACATGTGTTGTTACAATGATACTTATGCTCTATTGCTGATCATATAAAAGTAATGAAGTTCCAATATGTTTTGCCTCCGTAGGCTCATAAACATATACATTCACATCCTTCAATCCCTTTCAGGGTGGACAGAACCTTGGATACACGACCTCCTAGGTCATTTTTTGAGCATAAATCGGATCTTAATGTTATATGAAACTTAGTTGTCAGGTTACCAGCGCATCGACGAATCACTCCCTATAGTTAATTATTAACTTTAATATGACTTAAAGTATATTAGTTGCGTCTTAAGGAATATTGAAGTTTATCAAAAATCTGGTTATAAGCGGCTGTGGTGAGAGAATTATTGAAAAGAGTATTAGTCAGTATGATTCAAGGGCACGTTTACTACTGATTACCATAGTTTACACGAGTATGCCAGATGAATATTTATTGTAAATTGATTATTTGTATTTCATAATTGGTATTAGATGAATTAATTTGCTCGTAATTAAATGAAGTGGACATTCTTTTCACGGCGAGTGTACGTAGTGTGAAGAACAGAAGAGCATGTATGAGAAGGTTAATGGGCGTGAGTGAAGCAAGATAGATTTTTCAGGATAGTTCCTACATATGAACGTACTATGTGACACCCTCGAAAAATAAACATTTTATGTATTTTCCCTGTGCACATTCAGTTTTGCTTCAAAAACCTCTGTATACACACTCGGCAGTTATAAGTTTATATGCATGTTGATAAATATTACAAATTTCTTCACAATGTATTTGCATCGGTTACCATAGCTCCAACTGCGTGCACTTAGTACTAACTTAGAAAAAATAATGTCAAGGTCTTTCCGCGAACTCAAGAATGAATCAACTTGGAAATGGCTTGAGATAAGGCTAAGTAATGCTAAGTTTTAACCACAATGTACGTAAGAATAGTTGTGAATACAGAAAAACATACTTTTCACTTATGTATACACTCGCTTTTTATTGTGGCAGGGTAGTTAGAGGCTTGAATGCCCATCTTCGAAATTTCGAAGGCATGTTAGTGTATACTCAACAGTAAATGTTTCTGGTATTTCTTACGTTATAAAAAAATAATAATAAGGGACCTGCGTTATAGACACATGACAGTCAAATAGACGCCATATTGAAAAGGGTGACTTTAGAAGTATAGCCACATCGAGTGTAAATGTGGAGGTATATGGATATCAAAGAAGCAAAAGTGGTTTATGGGGATCGATACAAATAGAGATTCATGATCTCTGCTAAACTAAACTAAGTTAAGTCTACGAGTAGATTCACATTTTATGTCCAAATACTTTTTGATTGCATGTATGAGTTTAGAATTTGTGAAATTAAAAATTATATACGTACGTTTGTAAGAATTATACTTTACAAAATAAACCTATAAAATACATTCAAATTATTTGATCCAAATATATAAATTTTATCTATGTATATGATAAATAATCTGAATACAATAGAACCAATTCGATAAATTCAGATTAAAACATATACATACATATATTTAAACCAAACAGAAATCACTAGCATTAACTAAATTCCTTTTCATGTCAATTTAAGCGCATATTTCTTATTGTGTCATCAATGTAAGATTAAACATAAGATACAGGCTATAATAAATCTTTAGTTAAAACAATAGGTGGCCTTATCGCTTAAATTGATTGTTCATGTGTCTGACAGATCTTGCTAACATTTGCTATGATAAAAGTGAAAAAGGTATTTGAGTAATTACCGAACTGCATTCTTTGCTATATGTACTGAAATATACATACTTACGCATTCAGAGGCCCAAGTCTACTAATGCGTTTTAGCAAAAACTCAGTTCAATATCAGATCAGCAATAGTGTGAAGTTGGTAGTGGATTAGCAAAAATGTCAAATTTCACCATTGATATAAGCAAAAGTGTCATATTTCACTTTAAAAATGGCGAATTTTGTCAATTATACTAATCCACTGCCAACTTCACTCTGTTGCTGTTCTGATATTGAAATGATAATATAAATATATTAATATTAGTGGGCTTTTTCAGGTAGTCAGAAATTATACCATAAATATTTATACAAAACTGCTCCTAATGTATCAAATAGATGAAAGCAGATTTATCTCAAATAGCAATAGTTAACGCCTGTGTGTGGTGCCACTTAACTTCGGTGGTGAATGTTTAGAGAAACGTGGTATAGGTTTATATCATAAATCACTTAATCCGGAAATGTAAAGATCCACCAATCTATAATATATCTAAACTGCACGAGATCTTATATAATGTTGTTCTCTTTATCCTGGTTTAGTCAATTATATTATTAAATTACATACTTTAATCCTTTTGAGGTGGCCAGTAGCGCGGAGATACGATATAGCTTCCAGGTCTTTGACATGAATATTGAGGATGTGATGTCATGTGGAACAAATAGTGTCAAAGTGTATTTACAAAAAAAATATATTATTTAACCTATATTACCTACACTTTTTTGTAATAACAGTATAAACCTAACTAGTTTTAACAAAACATTTAAAGCACTCAAAACCTATTGTCCAACCTGCCTTCACGACTCGATTCCAAGTGGGCAGTGCCAGTGTTAGTCGTGGCCAATTAGCTCATTTTTCATGGAAGCCAGTCGAGTGACCTTAGTTTCGTCACGTGGAGGTCACTCGCCGCTCTCTCTTGTTTTGAGCCTCAACAGCCTTAGAACGGAATCTTTGGCGCAGTCAAAGATGGTTAAATAAACTTCAAAAAGATGTATCAACTGTACTTGTAAAGGCTTCGAATGGAAAGATCTAGATGCTATAGATAAGATACGATAAATAAGGTTGTTCGTTACGTTAAATTAAGGAAAGTATTTGTAAATGAAATAAGTATGTCACGTGTTAAATTGAATATAATGTTGACTAACTTCCATATTTTAAGGATGCCACAAGTAATTATTGGTAAATTGAGTACGTTAAATGTTCAATGAAGTGAAAGTGGTCTGTCAGGATCGGGACGAATGGGGATCCTTGATCTCTGCCTACCCCTCTACAGGGAATCAGGCGTGGTGTGTATGTATGTATGTAAATGATGCCCAAGACAAATTTCATTATTTTTTATTATAACCCCGATTATATCCTTCCTTGTTTTTATAATATCTATATTGTGCTAATGATTTTAATCACAATTTATTCGTATTTGATGGTTTAGAGAATGTTCAGATATAAGCTCTTAATTCGATATAAGACTGTGTAACTTATTACAATTATTAAGCTGAACTATATGTATTGATCACCTCAGAATTGTTAAGGAACGCTTACAAGATGATGCATAAAAAAGCAACTTTTATTATATTTAAATACCGGCCTGTACTAGACTTGGGTACTATAATCAATTCAATTTAAAAAGGTTATTTATATTATTTAACTAAATACGAATTGTTACGCTTGTGCGTTCTTTTGTTAGGAAATAAACAAGTGACTGACGACTCATGACGTCAGAGTAGTTTTCTTCCTTGTAGAGTCACGACCGTGAACCTTTTTGAGATAGACAGAGACTACCGGCTTTAGGCTTTAGTTGCCTCTTAGGACATGCCTTGTGGAATATGTATTAGAACATCAAGTGGGTAGAACCCAAGTAACATAAATATATTTCAATCTCCGACTAATTAATTGTTTAATATTCGTTTAATACATAATATTCATTAAAAGATAATTTAAAAATAAAGTGAACTGTATAAAAAGTGTTTTAGTATAAAAAACAGTACATAAACATGGCACGGACAACAAAGGCAGCTATTGAAAAATTAACGGCGGTTATTTCAAACTTCGAACAGAAATTTGAGGATATCAACACGGAATTGAAACAGTATAAGACAGTCATAAAGATGCCATATTGAAAAATAGTGACGTTATAAGTACTTATAACAGCCTTGTGTGTATCAGGAGGTGTATAATTGTCAATGGAGCGGAATTGGTTTGTCAGGATCGGAACAGTTAAGGGTGTGTGATCTCTACCTACCCCTCTATAGGGAAACGGGTGTGATGTGTAAATATGTATGTATGTGTACAAGCTATCACGTTATATATTGTTTGTCAAATATCTTTAACAAACTTATCTGATAGTAGTCAATACATCCCTGACCGCATCGAATAGTATAACAGTCGTGAAGCATATGATATATGTAATTAACTAGCAACTCTGACTAATTTCCGCAACTTGGCAGGTTCGCAGCGACTTTTACTGATTGTGTAATATGAGACTGTTCACACATTCAAATGAGAATGATATAGAAATTTACACACACATACATATACTTGCACCACGGCGAGTGTGTATGAAGAGGTGTATGGATGACAAGAAAGGGAAACATACAGTATGTATGAGTTCGAATGAAGTGAACATTATGACAAGGAGCAAGGGTATCCGTAATCTCTGCCAACTCCCCTGTAGAGAAATAGGCGTGATATGTATGTACAGCGATCTAGAAATTTACACACACATACGTCATATAGAAATTAACATACAAACAAAGAGCTATCATCAAGAGACAAAAAGAATGCTCTTAAAACTATTATAAGATGTTCCTATACGGGATTAAATCAAGGTACTTTTAGGAAAGGAATTAACTACTAATTAATGTTTACGTCGACAATAATATTTTATATTTATTTTGCGCGTCATGTGTCTTGTATGAACCTCCTTAGAGTAATTTTGCTAATAGATTGTTTAGGAAAAATATTTTCGTCTTTTATATAAACCTCCAATGGACTGCTATCCTAATAGTACTTACTTCGTTTTGTCACGAACAGTGTTGATTTGGTATTTAATATAATTATTTAAAATACCTACTCAGTTAAGTAACAAGGGTTTCTTTAAAAATAGGTGGTATTGGTTTCTCTCAATAACGCGAATTGATAAACTTCATACTTACGTTTTAGTCTTGTGTTATGGTGTCACTTAAGAGTATTATGATTTAGATGTATGTACATATATGTGTGTAGATATACACATTATGATCTATTTTGTTTAGTCACATACTTGTATGGTGATCTTCTGTTTGGAGTATACAAGATAGCTCATCGTAGTGACAGGTTGTGAGTCCTTCGCCACCGCATGTACTCATACTATATATTTACAGTATATAAGTCAGAAGACCTGACTTTTACGTATCCAAAATAACATATATTATGTAGTTTAATTCGAAAAAAATAACTTCGCCGTTATAACTAACAGGAAGTAACAATCATTTTGCTTACTTTGTTAAATTAATCTACTTCATATCTCTTACGTATACTTACATTTCCGTCTTTCCACTTGTGTGTGGTTTGAGATCTAGTATTTATATGTAGCCTAAGTTCTGGCTAGTACTTAGCCGTGTGTTATTCTAATTATACAGTATCGGGACCTATACAATGGCAACAATAGACCTGAACGCAGTGAGACAACTTATTGCATTCATTGCACTGAACGATGCATGCCGTAATTGAATAAAGGTGCTCGGGTACTGAGTAGTAGCGGTGACGATTTTAGAAATAACGCGTGTCGACCTGGAGTAAATTTATTAATACAGACATATTGTTAATGTTAGTATTTCTCTTTAATATTTTATTCGTATATTTTTTATTTAATGATCTGGTAGTAATATGTAAGCGGGTTAAAGCAAGCTATCAATTTATTAGTTTGCTATAGCCGAAATGAACATGCGAACAAAGTTTAGAGATGAGTGTCATGAAAAATATAGAAAAGTTCTTAAAAATCGTTTTAGTACGTACATTGTTAGTTTCTTTAACTTCGTAATTTAAAGTTGCCCTGCTGATTGTAAAGTAGAAAAAATCGGTCAACTAACTAAATAAATTTGTAGTTATACCTTTGGTAATTAAATGATCGATAGATTAATAAATTAATGCTACATTCATCGTTCATGCTATCACGTGTTATTCTCTAATGTAGATGATAGACTCAAGGCAAATTTTTAATACTTTTAATTGACTCTAACTTTTCTCATATTCTAAAAGCTAACGTAAATATGATCGGTCTCAGTTCAGTATAGTGTAGTCTTTAAGGTATAAACGTGCTTTAGCCACAAGGCCAGTACATGTGTGCATGTCTTATAATTCTCGATTATGTGCTATGTATGATGCAAACGTATCTTTATCCTTGTTCCTCGTATGAAGAAAGAAAGAAATGCACTCTTTAGAGATTGCTTATTTGGGAAATATTATATTTTATATAGTATTAATATGATAGGAGGATATAAGTAACTATGACCTTGGTTATCTCTTGTGATATGTTCTAAATAGCAGGTGGTTTATTTATATTGGAATTCTTAATAATAATAAGAATTTAATCTTTAAATATTCAATTGTGTTCGAATGACACGTTTATTAGACTATTTATAAGAACAATAAACCAAATTTACTATATACATATACATTTTTGCACCGCGATGGCACACACAATAACTACTTGTATATTTGTCTTATAAGTTGTATTATGTCTTAGTGTGTATCTTGTAGTTGTAAAAGAAACGTTTTTATTTTTATTATTATCATATAATTAAAAAAAAGTATTATTAAATTGGAAACATTCTTCTCAAGGTATGCAGCGTAAAGAATGAAGATAGCATGTGTGAGAAGGTTAATGGGTGTGAGTGAAGCAAGGGAGATTATTCAGAATCGTTCCACGTGGCGATCGATAGTCTCTGCCTATCCTCTTAGGGAGGTAGAGGCGTGAATATATGTATGTATTTATATAATTCCCGTTTCCCTATAGAGGAAAAGCCATAGATCATGTATCGTATTACATTGATTCTGAAAAACCACTTTCGCTTTATTGACATATGTATATGCATCTCTTGATGCATTCTTATAACGAAAGGATTATAAATACTGAATGGTTATAGGTACCGTCACGTTTTTGAGGTATGTCGTATATATTACATACATGTACATTCTTGTCTTTTAATTCTTTTCGGTGTGGACAGAGTATCGGGGTTATAATATAATATTATTTTCTTATAACTTAAACTTCTTATACTTCTTTCTAAAACCTGCCTATAACCATGCCATATAGCAATACGGATTCACTACCTATCTCAATAGGCACTATCTATCTAGGGAAACGCGGGCTTCAAATGACCCATACCTACCATGCCTTAAAAATTTCGGAGATGCGCACTGAAACCTCTGACTACTCCGCTACAATAAAAAAAGGGAATGTTTGTACAAGTCGTGAATATGTTATGTATATTATCTATTGGAGGTATATAATAAGTCACAATGTAATAAACTTAACCCTATACTATATAATCTGTACATGTGTACATATACATATTTTGTGTACGAAACTGCCAACAGATGTAAAAGGAAGTTTGTAAAACGAATCAAATACAACAACAGTATAAGTAGACTTTGAATAGACTCCGAGTAATATTTCCTGCCTTTTGTTAACTCATTATTGTTTCTCATTTGATTAAAGTATTCTTTAAACATTGTAGATATGTCCAATACGCGAATTTTTTAGGGCAATAAATGTTTCTAAACGCAGATAGTTTACGAAAGGGTGAATAGACATTCGAAGACTATAACTCTTCTTCGTGTTCTAAATTCAAAGCAGTCAAGCAGTTTTATGGTCACTATAAGATCGTACCGCACTAGAAGGTTATAATAAGACTTTATTACGTAAAGAAGTGAGCAGAATTTTGATGATTATTTTATTGCAATTTTATAATACAAAAGTATGTAGACAGTAAAATTTCTGTTAATTTTGAAACAAACCATAGATTATGAAAAATAAATAGTACGAACCATAAACTTTTTCCGAAGGTCATTGAGTTACAATTGAAACCTAAATCCAATAAATTCGCCCATAACACGTCGCCGTATACCACCATACATAACTCCCCAAAAGCGTTGCCCAATATCTAATAGAGTGTTGCTTGCAGTAATTCATCCTATTTTCGGCGCGATCCGTTGGTTGAATGACTACGTTCGGTCCAAAATTAGAATTTGATCTGTAATACTCTGTATGCAATGTTGTTTGGATGAGGAATGTTGGATCGCGGTCAGTGGAGACACTGTTGGGAACGGTTTATGCCGTCAAATGTGTTATTAATAAGTACTTATTACGAACAGACTCTTTGGTTTGGATAGATAAAATAAAATCTAGCAAAGAGTAAATGGAAACTGTTTTTGAAAATGCGTCGAATGATTGAGCATTATTATTATTATTCTAAATATATATTAAAGTTATATATTAAATAATATAATAGCTATATATTAAAGTTGAAAAAAATCAATGTTAAAAAGTGTATTAGAATTTAGATTAAAAGAGTAAATAGTATTTGCTGCAACATTCATGATTTGTGTTATGTTACGGCTATTTTTACATGTTTTATAAATCAATTTTATAAATAGTATTCTACGTTATAATAATTACAAACAGACAGCAAATGAATGATTAAGTTAATTTGTGGTTTACCGGTCATGATTTTAAAGACAAGTAATCAGGGCTTTTTCTTTAATACTTATTAAATATTATATCCATTAGAGATCTGTGTTTCTTGTATACATTATCTTACTCTCTAACTTTATTTACATGTCAGTACTCGTATAAATATCCAATGATAAGCGTAAACAATACGAAATACGCCATTTTTATTAAATTGGTAAACTTATTAACTGCGTTTCCCGAATTTTGATTCTAAGAAATACACAATAATGTTTTCCTTTTTCGGAGGGTATTTATATTTCATTCCAAAAACTTTTCCGTTGTACACAAACAATCGAAATCACATCTTTAATTGAAATGATTATTTAAATACTCTCTGGTAGCAGTTATTCATATACATTCTCGTTTCTTCATCACTTCCCGGGCTGAAGAGAACCTCGGTAACATAATATCTTCTAGATCACTTTATATGATATGTTATGAACTCTTTATATGAACTCTTATGAGAAAAAGGCATGCAATTCTACAATCTACGATGTCATACATATAAAGCCATTGCTCATTTTGCGTCGTGATTTAATTGTTTAATTTAAAAACGATTTTGAGCTTTATGTTGATGTAATTAGATCAACAAATGATTCTGTATCTATAAATTAGTTGCTTAGAAAAATCTGTATATGGATCTATATGTGAAATTTATTTCCTAAGATATCTAAACTAAATGCTATCAAACTTTAGTTTCATCGTCTATCCACCTCAATTGCACCTTGATTGCATTAACATTTTTCCAACATAAACGCAAGCTACAATGATTCTAAATAAAGTTTCAATCCAAGACGTAAAGCTGAGTAAATTACGCCGTGTTAAGTAGCCATTTTATCGTGACACCAATTTCGTGTTTCCAACTAAAATGAACGCGGGAAAATGGAGAGCGGGACGGCAACACTGCGCCACATAAGGGGGAAAGGGACGCACGCTGTGATTATACTTCTCTCTCTTCGGATGTGTTTTCTTTAAAGTGAACCAGCTGAGACAAAGAGATTATTTTGGGAAGCCATTCTGAATTTCAATTTGATATTTAAGTCAATATTGGATTTTGGCCTAACCTTTTTAGGGTAAGTGTGATTTGTATGTTGCGGTACTGTCACATGATTAGATGGGTTAGGTTATTTATTTGAATAGAACGAGGTTTATAATTTAGGGAACAGAAGGATTTTAGTTCTTTTTCTTTCAAATACATATTTTTTAAAGACAAGGAACGTAATATACTACTTGGTTATGACGCAAACCTTCCAAAATTAGAAGATCTCTGGCCGCACTTGTGTAGAGAAAGGAGTTTAAAGAATATTAATTCTTAAATTGTATACTTTCATAATCATTGCATTAGCAGACATGTACGCTTGGATAATAAAGCTATTGTTTTGTAAATATTCCATTGAGGTGACATTTGTTTGGATTAAATAAAGGCGTTGTGTGCATCAACTACAATATGCTTCAAAATTATCATTAAAATCATAACTGCTAATATGGATAGACATGAATTTATTTCTATATATTATTATCGATAATTGAACAAAAAATATGTTATACTATATGTCATATAAAATCTTTGTACATATTAAAATGACCTAATAAACTTTATAGTTAAATGCCTCACCAATCGACTAATACCTCCTAAAATCCCAAAACCAATAACCCGCCCCCTGTCGTAATTTATCTGTAATTGTAACAACCAAACTTAAGCATCTGTAGTCTAATGTATCTTTACAGCTATAGTCGAAAAGTGCTCAATATTTCCTGCAACCCCATATTGAACGGCCGTGGGGTTACACCCTCCAAGACATGAATTACTGAAACAGGGGTGTAGTGACTGTACCTTGTAGCGTCAACTTAGTTTCTGCCGATCGTCTTTTATCTGTCTCTTGAAATTGGAAATTGAATTGATTAAGTGAAGGATTTTTTACCGGATTAATTTTGGTTAAAGCGGGAAAAAATCAATTGTGTAAGTCGTGGAAAATTTCATGGATGAAAACGTTCACTTATTTTCATTGTAGATCCTCATTTAATGAATGGTCAATTAATTAATGTAATAAGAGTTATTTTTCAAGGTTTTACAATCTATGGAATTAGACAAATATGAAACAACTTATACATATACATAATTCTAAGAACTCTCATCTTAAATGTACTGTTGTTTCTGAAGCTTTAGCATACAGATAAACCATAATGAAATTCCAGTCTAAGGCTTTTGCATTGATTATAAATCACACTCTTAAATTATAAACAATGAAATTATAAAATACACATTATGCAAAACCTTTAAATTTCAATGCTTTGTTACAATAATTCTTTTTCTATAGGAGTTTTATACATTTCCAGTTCCACTATAAAAATATGTCATAAACTTCGAAGCAATTTACCATCACGCTTCTTTCTCTATTCCCAACTTAAGCTATCTACAGAATAACTCTAAAAAGCTTTTTAGGTATTAGTTTGTGCAAATGAATGTGCCGTCATTGGTGTGTCCGTCCGCGAGTCTCGCAGAGTCTGGTTTTGGAGTCACTCCAAAAACGCGATTGGATAATAAGTTAAAGCCATGTCGGTTACGGAATGGCCCTTACATGTTTATGATTGGAATCGTGTTCAGGATGTGATAAATAGACAGGGCCTACATGGGAAAGGGTTTGAAAAAAGGGGTAAAGAATTAACTATTAATAACGAAACTATTAATAAAGTAACGAAAAAACAATAACAGTGAAGTATACAGTGTAGATATTAATACATTATTACCTAGTTGTTTTTCTATTGTCAAACGTTAATATTCTTAAAATTATGTATTATAATTTCAATACACTTTTTCTTTGATTTTTTGTCTAAATAATAACGGACCTGAAAAAGGCGACAAATTTTAGTCTATAACTTATATTATTACTTCTTTATCTTCCTATAGTGTATAATTATACAAAATTTTCCGTTTACAGTTATTTTTATTAACTGACTAAAGAATGGACTAAAAACTCCTGTGAATACAAACACAACCCTTGACTTATCCACATAACGTGACGAATAGGAATCCCTATAAAGAGTTTTAAAATATAAGGAAAAAAGTGTGAAAATACCAACTTTTATTTCGCGATTGCGAAAGCAAGACATCAGGACATTATAATGCTTTTACATTTACTTTTAAACAAGGCGTCTTGGTTTTTTCATTCGATTTGTCGAGGGTTGGCGCTGAAAAACACAATAATTAATCGTATAGTCCTGTCGTGCGACGAACGGAATATAGGGATGGGAAATACTATATCTATTTTTTACAAATATCGCTTTTTTATTTATTTATTGTATAAGGCGTCATCGCAAGATTATGACAGCCTCTCGCTTTAATTTATTGATGTGGTTACAAATATATTGCGCTGGTTGTGCTATATTGCATCATAGTTAGTTTAATACTGTATCGTATAAACAGTAGTCACCAAGTTGTAGTTGTTGCCATGGCTACCTAATAGATTTTATAATAATGCATTAGCCAATGAAAAATTAAATTCTTTAATATAAACAACACATTAATATAAAAATAATTTCAAATGATATCATGGTTACAATTATGACTGTTGGTTGCGAAATTAACGTCAACATTCAAAAGATTTACCTACACACTGTTATTGACTGCGACAGTAAACTGTTTTTCACAATGTTATGTGAAGCGTACGAGGAAATCATTGGTTAATACATATGTAAATATTTTGCTGTTGAGCATGAGATATTGCTTAATTAACAATTCAACTGATGATTACTACGTACTAGAAAATCTACTATTAATTTAGGAAAATATGTAATTGATTTTATCGTTAATACGAAACACTATTAATATAAGAAAATAAATAAGTGTAAATATGAAAAAAAAACCTATATTTATAAACATAAACAACCACCTACCTATTTGGTGTTAAATATTATAGGAATATAACATTAATATAAAAAATACCGGTTCCTAAGTAACCTAAAAGTATAGCAGACAAATCGCGCACAATAAAGATACCGTTACCCATCTCTCGAGACGAAATATGCCCCTCGTTTGGAGCAGCTCACAAACTCAAATACATTTATTTGCTAACGAAATAAGGATGGGTTTCGCCCGGTAAATGGTGTGGTAAATGTTAGGGATCCCCAAGCAAGTAAGGGATAGGTTATGAGTTATCGCCGATAAAATTAAGCGTCGTATTGTTATAGTGTAGTGTTGTATTGATTTTGTTATGAACTGTTCGTGTTATGTTCCGTTTAGTGATTTTAATTGGTAACGTAATGGAATGTTAAGGGCTTGATATAATATTTTCTGGTTGCGTAAGTAAGGTTATTAAGTTAGTGACATCATAGGAATGTATAGCTTTGCGTTGATCTTTTCTTCGTTTTATTGAGACGGATAATGTTTGATTTGTTAATTTCTTTAGTGAAGTAACTGTAAATTTTGTCGTTTGTAGATTTAGCATTGGCTCTTTTGAGCTTAATTTGAAGCTTATCATCGTCTAAGTTAAATTCTACATAATTCTTTGAATGTATGTGTAACATAAGTATATTCCTTTTTGATTAAATCAGAGGACTTGATGGCATTATCAGTCTTTTAACCGTTTGACGCGAAAGCTTAGATACTCACACAGTGACCAGTCTAACTTTCTTCACCTTAATCCATTTGAACCCACAATACCGTTGTTTCCAATAATTTTACCATTACTTTATAATAAACATACTTTCATTTAAGTCATACAATCCGTGTGGTATTGAAGTACCTCGGAGGCACAATATATTGTAGGTTATATTTAGCATTACTCACAGGCTTCATTCAACATTCATATAGACTTTAATTAATATGAAATAGGCCTATTCACGACAAATTTAAATCAAAACGGCGCCCATATGTCAATAGCGATCCTAAATAGTCATAAACATATGTAAGTAATACTTAAATGACGTATTTATTTATAAGTACCTATATGTTTTAAATAGCGCATTAGGATGTAAACGCCTGTTAAGCTGCATAATGTAAAAAGGATAAATAAAAAAATAGTATATTACTTCCCGGCCAATGCATCCCTTTTTTAAGTTTATAGTTTTAATTTGTTTACAAAGAAATTACTGTTCTTGTTTTATAATAAACTTAACGTAAGTATTAGTATATTTAAATCAAAATGGCGTCCAGAATCTGTCATGAACTGTCATGGCGGGGTAGCAGGCACGCGCGGGAGCTTTTTGCGCGCGCAGTGACAGTTTCCGAGGCAGTGATAGCGTGCGGCCTCGGAGTCATTAAACCTGAAGATGGCCGCAGCATAACGGTGTCCGAGCCACGCTGCACTCCGCAGTTCACCCGTGAACTCTACCTTGATTCTGCTAATATTGCGAGAGGAACGAGATAATGATATAAGGTTTATATGGTGGTATACTCGTAAGACCATCGCTTTAAACTATCCTTAGATTAATTGCAAGCAGTTGTTGCGATTGGATGTCAATAAAAGGAAAGTGCTTATATAGGTATTGAGAAAAATTTTGATGTAACATTTTGGCTCTCTTCTCTACAATGTATAATAGCATGTATGTAGTACATTACTGTATGAACAGAAAACTTAATATTTAAGAATACAAGATGTATTACAAATTATGCTTGTTAATAAATATTCGTACACCACGTAAATCATTAATAAACAAGAAACGATTTAGGAAAACCTAAATGAACCGTAACCTAAATCAACTTGAATTACATAAAACAATGCCTCTGTAACAATCGATTAACCTTCACAAAAATTAGCGCAAAACGAACAAAAGACGCAATACAACTGTGACCGGAAACTAAATTACTTTTTACTTTTTTGCACTAACAGAATCAACCTACGAAAATAGCTGTTCTTATTGTTACTTGGTAGAACGGTGCAGTGCGTGGTAAAACATAAACAATCTACTTTTGCTCGACTGCAAATACGATTTATAAACTTGCACTACTCTCTTATAATCCTCAAGAAGCGATGTATTATTATCACAGTTGACCCGTGACCAAGGCCATTGCAGCATGGCCGAAACGTTGGGTAACAAAGGTAATTACTTTGTTTGTAAAATATACGTGATAAGTCCCATTTTCTTGAAAAATGTATACAATCTCAAAAGTATTGCTTTATAGCTGAGGATTAATCTCTACGGTTACTTAAGCAATATAAGTTGATGTTTGATTAAATTGTGGCAAGTTATCGTAGTAAAGTCATCACCTATCTTCCTTACATACATTGGTCTTAACAACTTAAATGTAACGAAATGTTCTGCGGAATTTATTCTTCTATCCATTAAGATCATGTCTAATTTTGTGCTCATCTAGGAATAGAGGTCAATTAAATCTTTCAGACAACCTAGAAATCTGTCACCAATGCTTTATAATAATGCCTTTAAGACCCTAATAATATTAGTAAAAGTGAACAAGATGTTATTAGACCAAAGTTATTTTAGTCTGAAAGGACATTAATTGACATATGCAGTTATGTATGTGTGGACAGTGACAGTGGTATATTACAGAGTTTTTATATTTTATATTAGTAGCAGTAAGTGCTATAAACTCAACAAGTAATAAATTATGCGTAGAGCTTGTTCAATCTGTGTGAATTGTCGCATGTGAAACTCTGAATCGCAGAAGTGAAAGTTGAACAAGTAGGCAACTTACGAAATTACATTAGAATTAGGAAAATGTAAAAAACAATGGCTTTTACTTAAAGTGATCTCGAGGTAATGCCAAATTATACTTTAAGACAATTGAGATATGGTACACTTTAGTACATTTCAATAATATATCGTATAGTTCTATACTAATTATATAATGACTACTTGGTGACCCGGAAAAAATAGCACTGCATTATGTTGAAGGTAACCATGGTAACGAAGTTGTGTTAGATTCTGTTTTGTGTTGCATTTTCCATAGGTTTACTTGTATTAACCAGTATTTGAATTATATTTAAATAATGAAAGTTTTCAATGAAATATTTATTTACTTATATTTCAAGACCCTAATTACTTGTTGAAAACCAACATACTTCAAATTGTAGTTTTATATACAGTCAGTTATTTGTTGTTTTATATACCTCTTTAGCTTAGCTACAATATAAAGGAATTACGTACGTTCTCATACAAGCTCAGTATTTTTACATACTTCCACCACTATTAAACTCCAGTCCATCACTTTATAACATATACCTATATATTTATCAGTCACTTTCATACGATCTAGATTCATACATATATTCACGACTACTTCCAAAGGACTAGGCAGACAGCATCAAACACACCTTGAATGATCCTGACAAATCCCTTTTGCTTTACTCATAATCTTCTTTTGTTCTTTAAGTTTCTGCGATCTAGGTTGCGAACAAAAATGAGGATGCTCTGTCTACCGTGTCAAGTTGTAAGTCGTGAGTGTAAGTTTATGAGTTTACGGTTGGTTTGAGTCGAGAAAGCGCTTGACATGCTGAACATTGCTCACAAGTACCTGCGTAACTAGGAAAGTGTATTCGTATCGACTTACATATACCTACTTGCACCTATATTGGGTAGTCTGTATCGTCTTTTCATTACTCGTACCATTCTCATATATGTGGTCATACATACATGTATAGCAGCTGTAGCCCAGTGGGTAAGACATCTGACTTCTTATGAGAAAGGTCCCAGGTTCGAATCCTGGCTCTGGCTTGTTTACAGTCGCTAACGATGAGGAAAAACATCGTGAGGAAACCTGCCTTTCCCTCGGGATAGGTAATAGCTAGTGCCAGCCAGCCAGTTAATCAGCCAGTTTACTGCTTATCACGTTGGGTGCTGTCTATCTAGTGAGACACTTTCTCGTTTCGAGTGACCCATACCTAACATACCTTCGAAATCTTTAGAGACGGGCACTCAAGCCTCTGACTATCCCGCCACAATAAAAAAGGAAGTGTGTGTAAACACAAGTCGTGATGCATATGTGTATATGTACATACATTTACTCAAGCCTTTCAAACATAAAGAGAGATTAAAGAAATTACCAAGCTATATAAGGTATTTTGTATAGGTCTAATATACCTAAATACATTACTCAAGTGCAACATGATAAAGAGGTTCTCTCTTGGAGATAACACATATCAGATTAGTCTTTAGCATAATAAACATAATAAGGACGACATTACATTGGGATATACATATCAATTTCCTTGGTCATAACCCAATATATTTCCCTGACTGGCTGTGGGATATGACGGCGAGAAAGACAACTAGTTAGGAGTATTCAAGACTCGGATAGCAAGGGATTATCTCTATCATTGATAAACATATCACAACTAAGATAATGTGAAACACAATTATCGTATGAAGTGGTAGCTAAAAAAGAATATAATTTATGTTGGAAAGGTTTTACTTACCTTCTGGATGCATAAAATGAGTTATGTAGAGTTATTGTGGGTCATTTATTAAAGTGATAGGTTGCTAGTCCAACCAGCTTACTAATATCATAAATACTACACTTTTTAGCACAATTAAATAATCTGTGCCAATACTTAAAGATCTATTGTAACTCAAAATCGCATACAGTACAAACATTTAACATCTAATTATTATACAAGTGACCTTTATCAGGAAGCATTTATACTAATCATAGCCACATTTTCCTAGAAGGCAAATGCTCGTCAATTCTTCCTATTTATCACTCGGTTACCGTAAATATGAATTTTCCTGTTACGGAGGACTTTACGAGCTACTACTTATCATATTACATCGATTTTGAACCTTACTCTCCGTTGCTTTGGAGAATCCCTACTTTTATATTTGGTGCCTTTGTGCGACGAAAGAAGGCTTTTTGTGTTATATGGTTGGATTTGTATAGACTTATAGTAAAACTAGTATACTATATTATAAGTTATGTTTGTATTTGTGTAGGAATACTAGTATAGTATTGTTTCTGTTATTGTATGCTTGACTAGGATTGTTCATAGTAAGACCTATACATATACATTATTGAGAATTATAATAAAATCTAATGTATGTATTATTATTGCGTACAATATGCATACATCTGTTCCTGATCCGTCTCTTTTCCTATAGAGGTAGGTAGAGACCACAGATCTACATATGTATCGACATTGATAAACCAATTACACTTCATTGACACTCATACACCTCCTCGTACAATATAAGTACTTTTAACTGTCACCCTTTTCAAAAACACAGAATATCAGTGACAGAATGCTAGCCCATCAGCCAAAAAACACACACATACATTTCATTAACCAAATAGTTAGTAAACGTATTAATAATCGGTTCGAAGGTTCGCTTGAACCAGAATTGCGTATGACCTTGTCACGGCGACCTCAGCCGCGATTCGGCTGCGTCACGCTAGCGAAAACGATTAGGGCTATGGTACCCGTACTGACTGGTTAGGTCATATACGGTAACTAGTGACCCGCTCCGGCTTCGCACGGGTATAAAATATATAGCCTATGGATAATGGATGTTATTATACATATAAACCTTCATCTTGATTCACTCTATCTATTAAAAAAAACCACATCAAAATCCGTTAGTCAAAGATTTAAGCATACAAAAGGACATAGGGACAAAGAAAGCGACTCTGTTTTTATACTACGTAGTGATGACGTACTGATAGTATCCCAAAGGTACGAAATGGCATATAGAATAAAGTAAAACAAAAACGAAGGAAAGAAGAAGAAGTAGTTAAGTGTTTTCCGTATAAATTTGTTAATATGTAAGTGTAAATTACATTATACTTAAACTAAATTGAAGAGTTATGAAAAACAATATTTATAGTTTATAACAATGTTGTGATTAGGGATTTTTGTTATTTGAGGTTAAGAAAACACAGATACCATTTAGTTTCATATGTAATGTTTCAGTAAATTATTATTATAGTTGTATAATGTGCTTTATTAAACTAGCTGTATCATTTTCATTTATAAATGTACATTATTTATTTATAAACCTATCTAAGTAACAAAATTTATCTCTTTCATATCTGCTAACACTACAACACTTAACACAATTACTATAACTTATAACTACACACACTACACTATTACATCTGCCTACCACCTATTATAAACCCACAATTCGTAACCCAAATTCCTGCCTTCCCACTAAGCGTTACAGGCGTGAACCTATCTTTCACCGTGGCTTCCCGTTGTTTGCTTATCGATTTTCTTTCGCAAACACCACACTGCTTTTGGAAACTTATAATGGCTGTATAGGCATGTTCCTTGAGGGGTAGATAGAGATTTGGGAAGCTTTTGTGTGGAATGTAGTGGTGTATTTAATGATAATTAATGTTTTTTTGATTGGTTATTAATGAATGTATTAGGTATATTTAGGTTAATATCAAGAATGTATTATTGTTAGGTAATAAAGTAATTTAGATGTTATTTCAATAGATATAAGTGTATATACTACGGTAGGTAATAATAATAATATAAGTTTTATTATTTTAATTTAAATGAAGATAGAATAAATTTTATTTTAAATACCTAATTTTTTTGAAACGGTTTAATATTATTTTTGCTTTCTTTATTTGCTATTAATATTTATACAATTATTGTCTTAGTTTCTTTATTTCATTATTCTTATTGTCATTTAGGTACTATTATAATAAGTATTCATGCAAGTTCTAATAAATTTTATAATAAGTATTCATTTATAAGGACTACAAAACATAACAAAAAAAAAACTTCTTAATTACTACTCGAGGCAAAGAACCGAAGCCAGTCAGCCGCGACTTGGTACAGTAAAAACCGTCGGCACACATGGAATAACATGTTTCTTGATGTAACTACGGTGTTACGTTAGAAAAAAAAACCTGACGGAGCAGGGAAAGTGACGTTTAAGATACTGTGAAAGGTATAACCGTGACCAGTTTAGCAAGAGCTCTGTTGTAAAGGAAAGTGTGCGGGTTAAGAGGTCAGGTTAACTGGTCGAGTTTTTCAACAAGATCGCTCAAGAATTTTTGAACTACTTTCGCGTATTTATGCTCGAGTATGTTCAGCTGATAGTAATGTATTTAAATCTGTCTCAATGGCGGATTTTAGTTCATTTTCTAATGATACGTTATATCGTCAGTACTTATAATCCGTCTCCATTAAGTAATGATATATTCTATTTGATCGGATTATAATCTGTATATTCTATGTATTAGTCATTTTGATTTAGTAGTAATGAGTATATATGTCCTTTCTTGATTTATTTATATCAATTTAATATAATCCTTCTTATAAAAAGTATTCCTGCTTTTCTATTTGTTTATTTTAACCATCGCACACTTAGTGGCTATTTCACAAGTAGCCAACCGATTCACAGATAAATGAATATCTGTATACAAATCACTTTAACATAATGGTGTATCTCGTATTGAATTAAGGTTTTAATTAAGGTTTAAACAATGCAATATTCCTTTTATTTACCAAAGAAAACCTAATAAGTCACATGTCTTCGGAGTCTTTAATTCTATCTACCCCTTCCATATTTATCGCCGTACATGTCCTTCGTAGCGTCCGCAAATGGTACACGTTTATTGGATATTACAGGACGTGTCGAATGAGACGAATCCTCGAGGCGCCGTCCGCAATAAACCAGTAAGAGTAAAAAGCGATCATAAAACCAAAAGGCTTTTGCAGGTAAATAAACTCGAGTATAACATTTCATCATGTTTCGTTTTACCTAATAGACTCTTCAGAGCCGCGACGCGTCGCTCGACAAATCCAGCGCTGCGTGGCGAGAGAACCGGATTTGTCGACCGACTTATCCAGCGAGCTTTGCGGACAAAGGAAGGAGATCGAAATCGTTCTACGGATCGGACGATTTATCCGAGCCAATCTGATCAGTTGGGCGATCAGTCGTCCTTTCGATCCAGATTTTCTTCTGCGGTACACGCGTTTTCCTTATATCAAACCAGTGTAAATTGAGCTCGGGTAACTAAGGAAATTACTGTATATCAAGGTCCAAGGGAAGTGGTTTAGTGACTTTTGTGAAGCGGGAAAGGAGGGGCTTAATTTACGGTGTTGAACTGCAGATATGGGCAGTTAAATTTGCCAGAACGACAGCGTCCTTTGGTTATCCTGAATATGGAAGTGATATTTATGTTTTTAGTAAAAATAAACGATTTAGCGGCTAGACTGGGTGTGAATTTTAATAAAAAATATATGAAAATCATTGGTTTATATTAATGCCATGGCAACCCTGATATTAATGCTAAAATAACCCGATGATACGCTATGTCCCTGGGAATCTGTCCAGTCCGAAAATAAATAAATACAGAATGTGAAAGTGGAAATATGGAGTAACCAAGCAAAATCCCATACCAACTTCTGATTAAGTACTGTTATATATTTTCATATTGTACAGTTTGAATAGAAAGATCTGCACTTTTTTTGTGTCATTTTAATCAAAGCAATTACTGGTAATTAAATAAGTCATCAATCCTTTGCCATTACGTTGTTGTTATTTAGATAGCAAAAGCTCTGTATGTACATATATAAATAAATTAACACATCACAACCAAAATAACATCTGTGCACCTAAATAACAACTACAGGCGCCAGTTGAAGATTCTGTGGGTGTAATTGTAGCCATCAATTTTCTCCCCAATTTGCTGAGGAGAACCGAAACTAAGTAAGACTAATCAGCTTGCGGTACATTTTTGTTGCGTACAAATTATAACGTCACGCAAGGTACATATTATCGTTCTAGTTTTAAACTGACCAATCAGGGCTCGTTTTTAGATACTAGGAATATATGAGATTCCTTTTTTGGATTTTAAATTAATAGTATTGGCAGATTAAAGAAAATAAAATACAATAACGATCAAGATAATCTAGGACGTAAATATAATTCTAATAAGTCACCTTTCTTCTTCAATGTTAATAAAATATTTTAGGTGATGGGCTAGTAACCTAAAGCCAATATTCCATAAGAATGTCAAAATAGCTTAGATAGTACTTAATGATAAAAGTGACTTAGTCGATATTATACCCGATGGTAACCCTATTTATTTCACTAAAGAACCAAAAATACAGAAATAGGATTTAATCATATTTTTTTTCTATTGAATTTATTATGGATAGGAACTATTTCGAATTATTTTCAATATTCGTCCAATAACTTCAAGCATTTTAATTAACAAACTTATAATTAATTACTACCTACTCTTTCACCCTAGTAATATTAATAAGAACTAGGCCATCTTGAAGGAAAGTACCTGCTTCTCAGTCCACCCACGCTACAACATATATCTTGAAGGTTGCAATTTGTCACGTCACTGTGCTCTACTTTCCTACGGCTAGACTAGAATAAACACAGGAACCTTTAAAGATAATGTACGGGAAAGAGGTGTGCGTGATCTCTGCCTACCCTCTGTAAGAAGACGGGTTTTGTATGTAAATATGAAAGGTACAAGTAACATGTATATGTTGTTTAGAATGATTGCTAATAAGTAAAATAAGATTTTTTGATATTAATGTTTAATAAATATTTTTTCTCATGCTAGCTGTAAGTACATAGAATACTAACTAGCTACCATTCTTCCTGATATGTAAGCTATATAATAAGAGGTTTGAAACGCTACGACAATATTCCAATTAATTTAGCAAGGGCTTTACAATTCTTGTAATTAGTTGAATGTGACTTAGAGATCATCGAGATCTTGTCTACATCGAAAACGATAAAAGAAGAATATAATAATAATAATAATTAGACATTATTACACCAATTGAACTAGCCCCTTGGTAAGTTCATTTAAGACTTGTGTTAAGGGTACTGGTTAACGTATATTTAAGAAATATGTACATGTTATACATAGATAAATACATATATAATCAACGACCAGACTGGAAAGCAGAAGAAAAGCGTAGTTCTCAACTCTACCTCCACCGGGAATCGAACCCGGGACCTCACGATTAGTGTACAGGCGGCTAACCGACCACGCCACGGAGGTCGTCAAGTCTTATAACATTCATTAACTTGAAATAAATCTGCCTACAGTTACAATTTCACCCGACGTTATTCTATTACTAAACCCTATTTACTTTGGGTAGACGTCCACAAAACGTCGGGAGCACCCATGACGTAAGTTGACGTCGCTTGTCAAATGCAGCCGGTCATTCAATTTTCTACCCTGTCATGGTATGCCTATGGTAGAGATTGTTTGGGGAATAATGTGTAGCAAAATTTCGTAATAGGAGTAATATTGAGTGTAACAAATGTTTATGTAAATAGGAGTTCGAAGTTTGAATTTGTAAATAATAATGTATATTTATTTTTGTTTTCTTACATAGATTCATTTGTGTATAATCCGTTATATAAATTTCGATTTACACACATTATTATATTACAATAACGATAACTTAAAATAGAAATATCAATTCAACAAAAATATCACCAGCACATTATAATAATTAATTAAAGATGTTATTATTTTATGAATGTTATTTTTCCATTGTTTTTAATAAATTCTTCTATCATGTGTCATTTGTTCCAATAAGTATATTCTTATATTTAATTATTTAAATTGTGCAGCTTTTATTTATTTATAGTATAGGCACACTCGTACATGGAAACAAAAAATATTATATATACAAACAAATAAAAATATTATATATACAAATACGATTTATTTGTACCTTTGAATTAAGTGTAATAATTAATAATAAACCGAATTTTGTGGACATGTTGTCGATCTGAAATAAACTGTTGTGTTTATATTCAATGTGCTTTTATTAAAGTTTGATCGAGTCTCCAGTACTCATTGCCGAAATAAATATAGCTGTTAAACACTCACCCCCTTACGTCACTAGAGGGCATTAGGCATTAGCTAGAAACTGTAGCCTTTCTCTATTCGTAACACATTCATTTTCAAACAACCACAGACGACACACACATTCGACAACACGTCGAACTAACTCACACACAGAAGAACTGATTCACACATGAACTAACTCACACAAAGAACTAACTCACTGATTCAGATTCCAAGGTGAACGAGCCGACTATCATCGCAAGACTTCACTATTAATATTACGAATGCGAAAGTCACTGGATTGTTTCTTTGTACCGAAAACTGTATATATATAAATGTATATATATAAATATATATTGTATCTACATATATTAAATTGCGTATATGATGTGTAAAGAAATTGACAGAGTATCGAAGTATAAAAATATATATTAAGTTAAGTTATTAGTTTAGTTTGTTGATCTTAACTGGAAATGAAAAGAAAAAATGTTTATTAATAATCATGGCAACATTTATTGACGGTCTATACATTTTTATATTAAAATTTTGTACTACATACTATGTATACTAAAATAATTAAATTTAACTTCAA
Organism: Leucoptera coffeella; assembly: GCA_030578115.1. NCBI lineage: Eukaryota > Metazoa > Arthropoda > Insecta > Lepidoptera > Lyonetiidae > Leucoptera > Leucoptera coffeella. Next base: position 26,355 of record JAMBLF010001342.1, read on the forward strand.
TTCTTCTGTAATACCCCAAAGGATTAAAATGTCTCTCAATAACTCTACATTATTCGTAAATATAACGTGATACTCTGATACAAAATTGCATTCAAGGTTAGATCTAGTTTTGTTTATAGATCTTTATACTATTGTATGACTTATTCATACATACAAATCTATGTTCATAATGTATTAAAGTTTACACCACATATACCATTTGTTTGGGTATAAGGAATTAATTTGTTATATGCTGATAACGTTCTTGATATCAATTGCTTTATTGCATACACTCGTACATTCACATCACGCCTGATTCCCTGAAGAGGGGTAGGCAGAGATCACGGATCCCCATCTTTCCCGATCTGGTAACTTTCGCTTCATTGACACTCACACACTCGGCGGTTATAGGTACTTAACGTCACGTATAATAACGTTGGTTTATTGCATAGGGTTATATAGTGATATTTCAAATACCATTATATGACAACAACTCCGAAATATCAAAATTTTCCTTCTTTCATAATTAACAACTATTATAATTCCATTGTTTTGGCGGAATAATTAAATACACACACACCTACGCACATATTATACACACACATACAAATTAACCAGTCGAGTAGTATGAATGTGTGTACATATGAAATCACTACTTGTGTGTAAACAATAAGACAAAAGAAACGCAATGAACTTATTATAAAGTATTGATAAATCGGACACATATTATATTAAACATATATAATATCAATACTTTGGTAACTATTATCTACATACTTAATAATACTTATCTTTATTTCATTCTAAAAACTAAAAAATCCTCGCAACCATAAATATGTAAATATAATATAATAAAAATGCATACAATCCATTGTTTAAAATTTCAACATACATACATACAACAAACAACATACATACGACCATTTCTCTATAGAGAAATATTAAAAATTGCGAATCCTAACGTGAAATAACTTTGTATAAGCTAACATAATCTGAATAAAATATACTCAAGTATACAAGCCTTACTACAGCGAACTATGCCCTTCAAAATTAGGGTCCATCATCTCAGCCTACCATTTACTGAGAAAAAGGCGTGATGTCTATTCTATTAGCAGTAAAGTGAAGCGCAGTAGATAACTTTGACGTCAGCTTGGATTTCCGGGTTCGGTTACGGGTGAGTAACTATTTTCCTTCCTACTTCGTGAATGCTGTCGTGAATATGTAATGGTCGTAATAGTCATAGTCTCTACATAGTCTGAGGTGACTAAGGGACTAGGGGTCAATAGAATATATTGGGCGATTTATAGACCTCTGTTAAGTACTTTTTTTTCTATTATAACTTTTATTCCCTTTCGAGATGGACAATACTTCGGAGATAACTATATTATTATTTATTTGTAGTGACTATATTTATTAACATAAACTATTTACTATATTATTTATAAATAAATTATAATAAAACTATTAAAACTATTTAAGTACTTGTTATTGATGCAATTATGACACGTCCATTAGTATTGCAATTGCTAATATTAACCAAGAACATTTTATGTCTTCGAAGTTCTGTCTACCCCGGAAGGGATTAAAAACTTCTTTGTATGTAAATAATAATAATTAAGGTAATGATGTTTGAGCTACGGTGATAGAAATTAAATCTACCTTAAACTTGATATAATAATACATAAGAGTGAAGGGTTACATGCTGGGTAGCCTAATAAGACATATGACAGTCATATAGATGCCATATTGAGTAAGAGTGATATTCGAAGTACCTATAAGCGCCGACTGTGTTAGAGAAGGTGTATGAGTGTTAATGAAACGAATGTGGTTTGTCTGGATTGGGACAGATGGGATCCGTGATCTCTGCCTATCCCTCTACAGGAAAACGTGCGTGAGGTGTATTTATGTACATAAGAGAGAATTTGAACAATTGACTACCCATTTGGGTCACGTATGTATATAAGTATCTACGAACACAATATTCTAAATATTAATTAACAAGAGTCAAAACCCTAAGTTTATTAAACCCAACAGTCTGACCACCTTCCGAGGCGTGAAGGTCGTTATAGTGTGTTTGAACTTGCAATTCTTTACTCCTTCTCGTTTTATGTACAATTCACGTCACCACTTTTGTTCTTCGCTTCCAATGTCATACAATAACACGTCATATGTACATGTAACATACATGTATGTAGCTAAAGATTCCTCTGTTTGTGCATGTATACTACAAACATTCTTCTAATAGTCAAGGAGATAATTACAATTATGATTTTGTCGACCTCCGTGGCGCGATTGGTTAACCACCTGAACGCTAATCGATTCCCGATGGAGACTGAGTTAAGAACTATATGTCTGCTTTCCAGTCTAGTTGTTGATCCTATACATATATGTATAATAAGTATATTATATTTCTTAAATATACATTGACTAGTACCCTTAATAATGAACTTACCAAGAGGCTAGTTCAATCAATGTAATAGAGTACTAAATTATTATTATTTTAACAAACAAATGGGGATCCCTGATCTCTGCCTTCAGGGCATCAGGCGTGATGTGTATGTATGTATGTATTTAACTAAATGCCTTTTGTCCTAATACGTCGTAGGACGCTACAGGACTTGAGTGAATAGATTCTCTTAGAAGATAGACTTATCACGGATGTTGGAATTTAATGGCATCATAAACCCGATATCTTCGCTAACTATTAGCAACTGTAAAATGTGTACGTAAATGAAAAATACAACTTAAAATTTCATTAAAAAAGCAAAGACGGAATTCGAACCTAGAACCTCGAAATAGAAGTCAGAGATATTATCCACTAGGCTACAGTTGGTACTTACTTTAACTTAATATAATATAACTAGTGACTCACGCCGGCTTTGCACGGGTATAAAATATATAGCCTACTCCACTATTTAATGGATGTTATTATGCATATAAACCTTCCTCTTGAATCACTCTATCTATTAAAAAAAAACCGTGTCAAAATCCGTTGCGTAGTTTCAAAGATTTAAGCATACAAAGGGACATAGGACATAGGACAGAGAAAGCGACTTTTTTATACTATGTAGTGATAAGTGAAGCAACTATACTATTTAAGCACAATTATACTTTATTTTTTAATTATAAGTAATGCGCAATTATGTATGACACACAATGTAACATAACCAAATTACTTGTAAGTAATTACTTGTATTGAATGTACGCGTTTAGTAGAAACAGTTCATTGACAAACTACAGTTTAGTGAGTCACTTTCCTTTTTCGTAGACAATGACAATGTGTGTACAGTGCATTAACACTTGGAGAGACCTAGTTTTGACTGTACCCGTTTTGGACTTGTAGGTAAAGGGTCTATGCCTTTCTACTTATAGATAACGAAAAATATCATACAAGAAAAAATAAGAATATTGATGGATGATAGTCTGTGGCCGAAACTACCAAGAACATCGCTTTATTCTTACGTTTCGAGAACACGAACCATTCTGTTTGCGTTCCAGCCAGCACTGAATTTATATTACTCATATTTTGATGATTGAGTATTTTATAGTATTCTAAATAAACTTCGGAACAAATATAAGATCACGTATTAGATTGGTATAGTGAACTAAAATAATCTTTTACTAACTCTAGAATGTAGTAAATATTTAGAACTTTTTAACAAAAAAACTACCTGTATGGATGAAATAAATACTAGCTCCACAACCTAAGTCGAACATCTGCTTTACCAATTACCATAGCCATATCAACAGCCGATACACAGACCTAACAACAACAATATTTAGAAGCAACAGTTTCACCAAAAAAACTCATTACCATTCATAATTTCCACGACCTTGGCTTGTTTTGTAATATCCCGAAATAAACCACTTGCGTATATACGAGTATGTTCACAGATAGACTTCGCGAAAAAATATTGTTCGACGCGACGTGGACGAGTGTCATTGACATCTCGCTCCGGTGTTTGGAGGTCGGAGCCGACTGAAATCTTCAGTGGAACGAAAACAACGCATATTTACGTTTACGCCTATTGAAATAGGTTTTTGCGTTTTAGGTTGAATGTTACTGCGGATTAGTTTATAATGGGAAGTAAACGTACAGATAGTATGTAATAGAACGATGTTCAGTAAATTAGTGTTTCGGACAAATAATTAAAAAACTAAAGCAATTTCGCACAAATCAGTCATATTATAAATCCAAACCTCTAACTTTCAATGGAAAAGTCTTGTAAGACATAGCGGTTAGTGCTTACATAGAGGTTTTTTTATGCTTAATTAATACTAGTTGCACGTTGTTTGGGGCACTCATATGACTCCACAAAAAGACGTTTGTAACTACGACGTTGGATTATAAATTATAATCACTAATAGCTAAAATAATAATAGATGGACCGATCTGGAATGGGTTTCTCGTAGTGGTTAGCCACGAGTCATCGTGTTTTGTTGCTTAACCTTGCGGAGGCCTACGTCCAGCAGTAGACTGTCATAGGCTGATTGATTGAAAATAATCTATCAAGTACCATCCAAAATAACTCAGGTTTTAAGGGCATCAGGGCTTCAACACTATTTTAAAAGAACTAACATATTATGAATAAACCTTCTAAATTTCCAATGACCATTGTTTACCTAGCCAATCAGTCGACCACACGTGACGTCATTAGCTTTGTTTGAGAAATAAATTTCAATGACGAAGTACAGTCAGCGCTAAAAGTGCAGTCTTAGTAACTTTTTATGAAGTTTAAGTTTATAAGAACACAAGACAATATTTTACATTTAAAACTGACGCCACTATGCCTTGTCATGGCCACTATATGTTCGCATGCTTCGAAATGAAAATATTGTCTTTGGTTCTTATAAACGTAAACCTTATAAAACGTTACTGGAACTGCACTTTTAGCGTTGACTGTACATATATTCCTAACACTATGTTTCCAATAACTACGTAACGCGTTAGTTACATAGTAACAAAATACGTTACGTATGGCGGTAAATTAGCTGTCATTGATATAGTTAAGTTGCGATTTCCTACTAGATATTGTTGTTTATTATATTGTTATTTTTCCTTATATAAACGTCGATACTGTTATAATAAAAAGTAATAAGCTTATACCGAATCTAATATAAAATAACTTCGTACTATAAAAGTCTTAATAGCAGTGATCTTAACCTAATTAAGCTGTTTTCTGGTAAATAGGCCCTTTACTAAAAGGCAATATACAGAAGAAGAAGTATCAAATTTCTTCTACAATCTCTTTGACGACCTCCGTGGCGCGATCGGTTAGACACTTGAACGCTAATCGTGAGGTTCCGGTTTCGATTCCAGGTGGAGGCAGAGTTAAGAACTACGCTTTTCTACTGCTTTCCAGTCTGGTCGTTGATTATATATGCTATATATGTTTTTATCTATATATTATACGTATATGTTTTTAAAATATACGTTGGCTAGTACCCTGAACACAAGTCTTCAATGTACTTACCAAGGGGCTTGTTTCTATTGGTGTTATAATGTCCAAATATAATTATTATTATTTATTATTATCTCTGATCCTATCCGCCAATATAATTATTCTTACTCTCATCTCTTAACAGCCTTTGATCCAACATATAGTATTTTCGTAAACTTCATAAATACGCCTTTAACGTGAACTAGCGTTCAGGGTCCAAGACCGAGGTGCGATGGCATGTAAAGACGTCATTTGGGGGTTGAAGGGCCGCCCAGAACGTTCTTTGCCCCCAAGTTCAAGGTTAGGTAGGATGTCCCGTAACTTGGGCCTTTCGGGGATACGCGACCTCCTCCGTTTTATGCGGCCCGGGTATTCAACTTGTAAATGCGCGGTTTATGTAATGTGAAATTTAAACTAGTTGTTTTATTATTGTTTTTATTAGTTATTATGTGATTTGAATGTTTATTACTTATTATTTTTATAAAGACTTATAATATACATTCACGTTCCTTAATCTTACCGGGATCGAACCTTGGAGATATAATATCGTCTAGATCACGTTAGGTAAAACTATTAAGATATATATAATGATTATTTTTTTGTATAAAAGACAAAAAAAGACAATTGCGTTCACGACCATTAACCCTTGCGGGGTAGTCAGAGGTTCAGGTGTCCATCTCCGCTATTGCGAAGGTAGCAATTCTATGGCCACCTTGAACCCACGTGTTGACCAGATAGTAAATACTCAATGTGACAGGTGGTCAGCCATGTCGCCATTTACAAGCACTAACTATTACCGGTTCGGGGAACAGGTAGTTTTTCCCTCACCGTAGTATTTTTGTAAAAATAATAATTCAATGTAATAATTTAATTAGTTCAATTAATATAAACATACATCAGTAATTATAAAGCATGACATAACTAAAAATTGTATCGTAATCGCTCGATTTATTTAAACAAAATAACTTTGTCACTACGTTAACTTATAACACACTCTTAACGACCACTATTTCTCAGTGGGTGGATAGTCAGAGATTTACATGTACATTTTAACTATACAGTAATACAATACACAATATACGTATTAACTATACAGTAATTTTAGTGTCAACACTAAGAAAATACTAAGAAAATACACCTAATATACGTATTTAACTATCGTTACAAAATTCATATATAGGTATTACCTAACCGTACCTTACCGTGTTTATCATACGTCATAAAGGCTTTACCGTAGACGTCATATTCCAAAGGCAGGATGCATTATTACGTCATCATCAATACGAGGAAGTTTACGTTTTATTTAGTTCGGTTCCGTTTTCCTTATATTGTACTTTTAGTTTATGGTCGCCTGGTATATTGAGCGGTGATATTATATTGAGTTCTACATTAGAGAGTGTAGCTGTAGAATGTGTTCAAGAGTAAGTATAATAATCAAGAGATATTTACATAATTGTTTCATTCAAAATTGAGTATCAAATTAATAAAGATATTAAGTTGCTATACCAAGTTAAAGTAAAGTTAATCTAAGATTTATAATTTTACTACGTAAGAATACCAACATTAATTTCTAGCTTTGTATATTAACTTACTAACTTCCCACCCCAAACAAATTTAAAAACACACATCCAAGTTCGTTAATTTAAAGAAGAAACCCAAAAGTATGGTACGCGAAGGGCTAAGTAATGAATGTTTAAGTAACGAGAGCACTTCGGTTGCCTGTGACCGCATTCTTCGTACGATAACATAGTACTCGTACCATTAACCTTGACCTGCCGTTGCTAACCTATTCGTAATCGCATTACCTACTCTTTTATGCATCCAGGAACTACTAACTATCATTATTATAGGTGACATATTAAAATGTATTGTATTTTGAGAGTCCGCAATTGCGGAGATGGCCCTCGCCTGTGACTACGCCTCAAAGTTTGAAAGATGTAGAAGAACGTGTGTGAATAGACGTATTGTGTAATAAAACACAAATATATTTATTTCTATAGCGTTGAGTATAAAATCGTATACTCAATACTGTCTGTCTGGGTAAAGAAATAAATTTTGAGGATTTGTCGAACAGATTACGATCATTCATTCCGATCTCGCGGTGAACAGATCAATCTATCTAGCCAACTAGACATTATATTCTTTTCTAGTTTCAGAAAAGCAATTCAAAGTCAAAGTCAAATGTTTTAATTCATTATAAGTACAAGTACAGTACACTAATTGAAAGTCAAAACCACAACCACTGGTAGTCTCTTAATATTAAAATTGTACTGTTGGTTCGAAGGCCCTGGTTCGGAGAAGAACCAACAAGAAACTCCGGCTTCCAAGCTTTTTTGCCCAGTGCCAGTTATAATACTAAATTAAATTAATTAAAGCATATTAATAAAAAAAATCTACACATTGTAAAAACTGAAGAATGAATTTACACTCGACTCAATAATGTACATTTAAAACTAAACTACTAAATGATAACTAAAATTATTTTATTTTAATGACAAAGAAATATAAGAGATAAGAATTTAATGTCTCTTGTGGTCAAACAAAATAATAGTAGAACAATAATCTGATAGGCTCCTTATCTTTGAGATTCGTACGTCATAACGTATAATTCAGTGCAAATATGTAATAAAACTCTTTGTTATCAACCAATGTCAAGTTAAGAGTTTCACTACAGATAGATAAAGTATTTCGGTGAAGGCAAATTGAAACGGCGATGGACTCATAATCTGGGTATTATGTATCTGTGAAATGTAGGTTTTAAGTTGTAAGATTGATATGGAGTACAGTTGATTATAAGGTTTCTAGCCAGTCATCCAATGGATTCCATTGAAAGATTAATCTCTTAGTCACACACATACACATCACGCCTGTTTCCCGTTAGAGGGATAGGCTAAAATTACAAATCCTCATTTGTACCGATTCTGACAAACCACTTACGCTACATTTACACTCATACACACTCGTAATATTCACTTGCTATGATATATTAGGAACATTAATACCCATATCATTAATGTTCCTGAACTAGTACATACATGCATACATATACGCCTGTTTGCCTGTTTCTCTATAGAGTGGTAGGTAGAGATCACCATACCCATTTAATTATTAATCCTGACTTACTAATCAAATTTAATATATTTCATGGCTTTGTAATAATAGGCCCTTTTCTAGAAGATAATTAAATATTGAATTGAAGCCTTAATAAAAGCTTAATTTAATTTAAAATAAAAATCATATTAAAAGTCTAATTGTTACTCAATAAATATTTAATTGCTAACACGATGAGCACATTACTTAATCACATTAGGGATTATGGCCATAGACGAAATCTATTCTAAAGTTAAGCCGATTTTGGGTTCAACCTGTTGCCAGCAATATGTTATTGAGTCGATTAACCATTCACTTTAAATTAGAGTACCTAAACTAGGACTTACAGAAAAACTGATACTTCCGATCTTGTCGTATGAGAAGACTAAGGGAGTAGAGGTCAAATAATTGTATAAAGCGGAATTTGGTGTAAGAAAAATCTATGAAGGTATAACCTGTCAATCTGACATTTATATGCCATAGCAATGCAAACTAGATCAAATTGGAAACATTCTTCTCAAGGTGATTGTATGAGAAGGTTAGGGGTGTGAGTGAAGCAAGGGTGATCTCGGATACCCATTTCTCCTGATCCTGATTAACTACTTTTGGTTTGTTCACGTCTATACAGCTCTTCATACACACTCGGTGGTACAAGGATCTGATGTTGTCATAATATGTACATACATTCACGCCTCTACGTCCCCAACGGGCAGAGACTATCGATCGCTACCTGTAACGATCCTAACAAATCTCTCTTGCTTCACTCACACTTATTAACATTCTGAATCTCATGAAAGCTCTTATGTTCTTCTAAGTACGTTCTTCGAATGTCCATGTATTACGAGTATATTCATTAGGAAAGGCTTAACAATAATACCCGTTACATAATTCACCCCTTAAGTCAACACAATACTTAAACGGCGCATAAAAGTTTATCAAGCAAATACAATCTCAAATAAACAGCAGGTGGGTTGCGGAGGCTTTTCCTCATTAACAAATTACAAGTGAGGGAAGAACGGCATGGAATTGGGTGTTTGGTTAACCCATATAACGACATTGACGACCTCCGTGGCGCGATCGGTTATCGTGAGGTCCCGGGTTGGATTCCCGGTGGAGGCAGAGTTAAGAACTACGATTTTCTACTGCTTTCCAGTCTGGTCGTTGATTATATATGCTATATATGTATTTATTTATGCATAATATGTATATATTTCTTAAATATACGTTGACTAATATACGTTAACCCTTAACACAAGTCTTAAATGTACTTACCTAGGGGCTTGTTCAATTGGTGTAATAATGTCCAAATATTATTATTATTATATAAGTATGTAGTGTTTATTGACCACAAGGATGAGCTTGGAGGATCTAAGGTCAAGTTCAGGAGATAGTAAATTATAGTGAAAGAAATATTATTTTTTAACAAAATATTTGATGAAGTGCATATCGTATAAGACTTGGTGTAAAATTAATTAAGTCAGTTCATCAATATTCCATGATAATACCATCAAAACTTTTCGGGGTTGACAGAACCTTTGAAATATAATATCTCCTAGACCACAAACATTGGTGACAGGATGCTAGCCTCTCGCCCAACAGATTTCAATTACCCCTAACACCTCTTACGAGATGCCGGGAAGAACGGCAGCTAGTTAGCATTTTTTACATCCCAGCTAACACAGCTTTATTATTTTATACCACTGACGGTATATTAAGGAAGTAAACACTACCAACCCCGAAAGAGATTAAAAGTCCTGAATCCATACTGAGGCCTCTATAGATATTTACCTTTTGAGTCCGAACCGTCCGCCATACGAATCGCCTCGCAATGACATTAACCTACATACCTCTTTACGTCACTAATTGTTCGAAATGTGTTTGGCAATAGAACAGCGTAACTGCCTTTTCACTGGCTTTTGTTCATGTTTGGCTGGTCAAACGAGGGAGTAGTGAGTGACCATAGATTGTTAGCTTTATAGGTACTTACGTCCTTTCATCTTTAGACGTGGAGAGAACATTACATAAACATTCACGTCCTTTAATTCATTTCGGTGTGGACAGATCAATCAAGTTACTTATTAGGATGAACGGTTCTTTGAAATCGCTTGGAATTTTACATTATATACTGTAGTTCTGCATTAAACAATGTATATGTTGACTTTCTTTCGATCTGTAATTGTTATGCTTTAAGACTATGTTTACATTTCATTGATTATTGAGTGACATATACATATTAGGTATATAACCCGATACTTCTAGATTACTATAACTAAATTACACCCAAATACTACACATCAATTCCTGAACGTGGCGTTAAAAACGTAAAACCGAGCAGCTCGTTAAATATTTATATTTATCACTTGGTTACGACACAGTTAGTATTTAATTACGTACGTTAACTGCAATTAGTAAATCAAAGGTTAGCTAATGTAACGACGAATAAATCAACACTGATGAACGATGATGAACAGGATAGTGGCTATTTAAAACATAACCCAAGATTTCCTGTTGCCAACATCGAAAGTGGTGTACTAATTTGATTACTACTCCGTGTATGTACGTATAGTGTCGCCGGACCTTAAATTTTTGAAGCGTATAAACAGTTTAGTTAAAATTATGTTTGTCTCTACAGGTCCTAATGTATAATATCGCAAATATTTTTTTGTGTTCTTAAATATTAGATTTATGTCTAGAGTTAAATTTGTTTAATAGAGTGAACTACAACAGTTATATTTCAGCGAAGAGACTACATTTACTACTAAATCTCCTTGTTGTTATAAAATGTATGAAGCCAATTAGTGCACAAGTGAAAGAACTAAGTTGCAACCAAGAACAAGTGTACTTACTACTTTGACTTTCATATATTTCTAACAACCAAAAATAACTTATAGATGTCTTTCTTCCTAAATGCTAAAAGAAACAATTAAGGCAATAGAAGTAAGTAAATATTTCGGCCTCATGATACCATCCAGTCCAGATCTACTCAGTAACTCATGTTTTTATACTAAATGAAAAGAAAAGAAATTATTACATATTTTTAAAAGAATTTATGCAGTTTCAAACTAAATAAAATTAATTTAAATTATTGTTGTTTTATAAATGTCACTCCCACTTTTCTGTTGTAAAGTACTTACAGATATTAAATAATACATTGAAATCATAATTCTATTATCAGATTTGAATAACCTCATACACATAAAATTGCCAAATTTTACCAAATTATCTAAAGCCAAACATTTACGAACTGCTATCACTGCGGTGCCCTTATCAGGACATTGAATTCTTATCGGTCGATGTCATGAAGAAGTTGTGTTTTGTACAAAAAAGCAAGATTTTTGCAAAACGTGACAATATTTTTTATTATTGTAAACATACCTACATTAGTTTTGGATCATTAACTTTTAGTAGTAAAGGGTAGGCGGTGATCACGGATCTTTTCTCATCCTGACAAACCATTTTGGCTTCATTGACACTCATACACCTCTTCATACACATTTGGCGGTTATAAGTACTTGTAACGTCACCCTTTTCCCTGTCCTGTCATATGTCTTATTGGGCCGCCCCCTACGTAACCGCCCTTCCACTTCACCCCATATATATTCTAGTTCCTTTGAAATAAAATAACAATCTATTCGTATTTTAACTTCACGAAGATCCCTGTGAGACTAGAGTAGTAGTGTACAAGCCCAAACGTTGGTCACGTCACAGATTAAGTCACGTCCGTTTACCCTTTCAGTTTAATACGACGTTTGAATGACCACCTTCGTATCTGCGAAGGTTTAAGGGCATAACTATGATAGTATGTGACGTTATTAATATAATAATTAACTATTTTTGTTTTAACTGAGGGATTAGGGATCATTGTGGTGATGAGCTAGTAACCAGTTACTGTCTATATTAATGTCAAAACCATCTCGTTAGTTATACATAACATAATCGACGACTTCGACGACCTCCGTGGCACGATCGGTTAGACGCCTGAACGCTAAACGTGAGGTCCCGGGTTCGATTCCCGGTGGACGCAGTGTTAAGAACTACGCTTTTCTACTGCTTTCCAGTCTGGTCGTTCATTATATATGCTATATATGTATTTATCTATATATAATATGTATATATTTCTTAAATATACGTTGACTAGTTCCCTTAACACAAGTCTTAAATGTACTTACCAAGGGGCTATTTCAATTGGTGTAATAACGTCATAAATTATTATTATTATCGAGAAGATTTGTGTCTTCATATTATTTTTCGAAAGGGAATCCAGAATGTTAGTATAAACATAGGTATATATACATATGTATATAAAACACATAATATGTACAATTTTTAAATAGTACTGTATTAGTAAAGCCCTACCAGTATATCGACTTCCTCACTGCATCCTAATTTCCATTCTAGCACTGAGCCATTTATATAATTCTGTTTTACTTAACACAAATATTAATCAAATGCGAAGTGAATAGTATAAATCGCTTTCATTTCATACATAGCGAAGCACAGCCTGCTTATTGCCAAAAGACACGCAACTAACCTGCTATTGTGAAGATTCGTTGAGACTATAATTAGGTAGTTGCTAAGTAGTTTAGTCTATTAATTATTAGATATAACCTCTATATACTTACCAACCTATTCTGATAATAGTATGAGCTAGAATACTCGGAGAGAAAGAAAGAGTACACTACAGTTCAGGTGTCCATCTCTGCAACTGCGAAGGTAGTAATTCTATGGCCAACGAACAGTAAGCCATGTCGTCGTTTACCAGCACTTACTATTTACTTGTTCGGGCACAGGTAGGTTTTCTTACGCTGTTTTCCCTCACCGTAGTATTCGACGCATTTAGTAAATGTGTTTTATTACAAAAATGAAAGAGTACACTCACACTACATGTCATCCCAATTTTTTTTAAATCTTAATATAGCATTTTTCGCACCTACTAACTTATCAGAAAAAAGAGAATGACTTTTAGTTGCTGAAATTCCTAAATTATGATAACGTTAATATGACGTAATTTTATTTTATTAATTAGATTGTGCCCCTCTTTTAAAGAGATATAATGTGTATTATCTATACGTTAGTATGTGTTTGTCGATGCATCGTGTGTGTTTGGAAAACAAAAATGTGTGTTTCGATATTAAAATAGTATAATTACTAATACTAAATTAAATTTTCGAATTGTTATCAACAGTTATAAATATTTCCATTTATTTATTCTGTCATTTGGCCTGTGCAAGTGAATGAGATTTCTATTAGATGTAACCCTTTCACAAATCACTTTATGCTAGTCAAAACGAACTATCTATATAAGAATACTAGCAGAAGATAAACACCAATAAATTCCACAGTCTATCTCCTTTTAAACCAATACAATATTTGGTTACATGAACGAGGCGTTTGGTAAACGAGACCTGTGTCAACATAATACACATCCAACTGTGTGTTCCCTACATCTTGTATCACTAAATTATATCACACCTACATACAATATACTCCTACATGCATAAATCAGTTAGTTATTCAATCGTTCTACTTACTGACATATTTATTACCTAGATTAATATAAAACCATACTTCGGTATGACGAACATTAACCCTTTAAGGTAAATCAGAGGTTTTAATGTATTCTTCTGAAGAGGAAAGCTTTAAATGGATTTTAATTCAATTATGAACAGGCTATATCGACAGTATCTTTTGCTCAAGTGACCACTGAACAAGACCTTTAGATAACCAATATCCTCAAAATATTAACTTTACGTGTGTATTGAATAGATAGCCTTACGTAAGCATTATCAGATTTTTAAGTAATAATAAACATTACTTACATAATATTACAATAACCTGATCAAAAGATGGCGCCCAGCGTGATATTAAAATTAAAAAAGGAACATTTATAATTGGGAGCGGTTAGTTTATGAGTGAGTCCAAGATTGAATCGCCCACGCTTAGAATGTTGGTTTTTTTTCAAAAATATCAACAAAGGATTGCTCAGTCCATATCAAAGGGTCCATAAATTGATAATGGTCATTATAATGGATGTGGGAGGCTCGTCAAGTACCTGTTTGTGAGTCACGGGATCATTATTGAGTGGTGAGTCGGCTGTAAACTGTTTCTAACATGTTGAAACACATGTTAAGCCCTTTTGGGCTGTGAATAGTAAACTGAGGTTTTTATACGTTTGACGTACTATATTTAATTGGTATGTTATTAATCCTTAATGTGATTGTCTAATCCTTGCATTTTCATAGCTTTGACATTAAACAATGATTGGTGCGTAATTGTGAGATATTATATCACAATAAAGATAATGAATATTGGTAATTGTAGATTGGCTTATGACCAAAAATGTATTACAAAATGCGTTCTCTTTATACGCATCAAGACAAGACAAAACTTCGTTAGACATAGGCAGCTGGTTACATTCTAGACAGGTCCCAACTAACAGGAGACAGTATATTAAAAACTAAACCAAATCTAGTAGGTACTATAAACCTCCGGATATATTCTTATCTAAATGTCAATTCGTCAATTAGCTATGCGAGTAATTATGAATACAAACACTTCCGTGTTACATTGTTTCTTTGATTGTGAGTAATGAATGAGTAAGTTCCATATTTCTTTGTTGCAATGATGAAACTTAACACTAGATGTCGATACTGCTACATTACTTCTTCTTCTCAATCGTTACGCTCTTATCAGAGCGGTCGTGGTCTTCATGACGTGGCATCTTGAGCAGCCGACATGGTTCATACATTACAGGTCACGTCTATTTCCCTACTGAGAACGGGGATTTATCCCGATTGTTGTAAATCAGTCACGCTTCATTGGCATCCATACATCTCCTTATATATATCCGAATGCTATATTATATATGTTACCTGCTAATTTTATGTCCAAACATTTCCACTACATCTAATAGTTTGTATATTATATGAGTTTTCTAATGGCGGTTATAAAATGATAACTTTCTTAATAATCCAGCTCGTACAAATTCCACTATTGGCTACAGTGGTTATATTCAGACCAAAAATCAGTTTGAAATATAATAAGCATGAGTTTTGATAAAGTCAATATACTCGCATTTATATAGAATGTGACTATTCGTAACGATTTACAGTTGCGAAGTTTGTCTCTGTGACAAGAACAGTTAACACTAAACATGTGGTAGCCCCATGGCTGTTCAGCTTATCATCTGATAAGTTTTTGTTTACTTACAAACATAGGGTAAAAGTTAAGCGTGCTCATAATCAGATATTAATGGTCATTTCTGAGCACATGCATTTGATGTATATTTAAAAATGTAAAACATATGCAAGACAAGATTATGTAACATTTTTGTTGAAATTTCTAGTATAATATTTTTTGAATCTTAAGGTTTAATTGTCTGCCGTATTCCGACCATTTCACAAAACAATAAGGTAAAATTTTGGAATATATTCCAATAATGCTATATAATATTTATGCTTACTGTATGAAACGTTATTTAAATATGTATATATCTAATTTCAATACAAATACATACTAGACATTCGTTATTTTAGAAAACCAAAATGTTGACGTATAAAACTAGACATGAGTTCTTTAAGAAAACCAAAAATGTTGATGTAATAACTGATTTTAAAACACAGCCCACACTGGAGATAGATCGGCGATATTGCAAGATGTCTTATCGACCCAATGATATAACCAGGCGGCCTTGGGCACGTTTGAGTTTCTCTATCATCTTTCCAAAGCGAATTTAGTATTCAAAATTATTCCGTAGGTGGCTACGAGACTGTAAACGAATGTATGCATGTAAGTACAGAAATGTAGTTTTTCTACGTCTCAATCGAAGTTTTACCTCGTTGTTTAGTACGTAAAATGAATGATGTAAAGTTTATTGCGTCGTAAAAATGAAATCAAGATATATAAATATTATCATTATCAATTTTATTGTATAATTTTTACAACAGTGGGCTTGTCTAAATAATCCTTAATTTTTTTTAAGAATTCGTCTGGACTATACAATGAAACTGTTTCATGTAAACTGGGCATACCACTTTCGCTTCATTTACATCTAGTATCTACAACATAGATGTAAATGCTTATACATTCTCGTAAAAATGAAATGTGATTGTACGTTATTTACAGAGTACATACATTCACGTTCTTTAATCCCTAAGGGTGTAAAGAATCTTGGAGATATAAATTTACCTCGGGATAGAAAATGACAAGATCCATTTATTCAATTCATAATTACTTAAGATTTCTATCTTCTCCAATGTCTATTCCATTTCAATATTACAAAGGCACGTTTACTGAGACAGAAAGTTTTCGAGTAAATGAACTAGTGTCAAACTTTTGTTTTTCAGTCCTAACTTCGGAAGTTTGTAAAACAATTTCGTCTTCTAGATTTCTTTGGCCACCTTTGTAATCAAGACATATATTTCGATTACAGCTGGTAGATTAATTCAAACATAATAGTTTTTTATACAATACCCTCATACGAATGATATTTATGTGATTTTTTACAATGATGAAAAATCTATTTAACTTTTTGAATCGTTATGTTATAATCCACTCAATACTGAAATGTTTATTGAACAATCAGTAACTTAATTAAAACTACTTACTAAATATAAGCAATTCTCTAATTCTTCCAATAATTCTTTGAAAAATGCTCTTCAAACTTACTTACAAAGAATGTCCCAAACCTTATTGTTTATCCCTTTCTATGCTGGTTTGAGTAAGAGCATTCTCTACCTGTTATGCTACCCTATGCCTCTTGGGTTTTTTATCAGCTTTTTTGTAAGTGAACAAATTACTGTCTTTAATAGTTTTGTTACGTCTTCTCAAGGGTCTGTTAAACAAGTGTAGTTTTATGTAGGTGTCATTTTATTGAGTTTGGAAATGGTATGGTATGGTATATGGTTTATAGAAAATTTATGAAACTCATTGATAAAGTAAGTAATTTTACATTGAAATAAATCGATCAAAATGAATCGAAGTATTATGTAAGAAATACTTGTGTTCAAGTGGGTGTATGTGAATAAATAAGAATTGAAAACTTATATACTACATATATTTCACAACCAATATAAATTTTGTAACAAATCAAAATTGGTTAAATTACCCAATGTACCTAAACATCACGTATGGTGACGTTATTGTATACTTAGAGCTGACTGACAGTTTTTAATAAGACTCGGTAGCAGGATTGTAGAGCTTACATTTGCATAACATTACCCCAAGGTCATGCCAAAGGCGTATCGGTGACTTAAATTAACAATAGATCTTTCAAAATACATAGGTCTGAGAAATCCAATATACGTCTTGCATCTACTACTTTAAGTAGTACGTTAGATTATACAAAATGTGGATTAGCTTCTTTGTTCTAAAGAATGTGTAATGATTTGTGGTTTTAGCTAACTTACATACTTGCTTACTTTAAGCTAACTTTACATTCACGTTCTTTAACCCCTTTTGGGGTGGAAAGAACCTTGGAAAATATATCCTTGGTCAGTTTTTGATCGAGACATGGAACATTGGTGACGGTTAATTTCTACCTTAATAAACTATTTTAAAGTAATCAATGTGTCTATGATTAGGCCAAACTAGAAATAAAATATCAAACAAAAATATTTATTCGCCAATCACAAGCAAAAAACAAAAACATTTATTCCACAAACACTTAAAAATAACAACCGTCTCCCAATATTTGCCCAAGCAACCTAGTCTCCGCCACCGAACCGCTAGATGGCATTCTCGTACCTTGCGCGTCACTATGACGCTGGCCCGCGGTGCAGCCAGTGCGGTGAACGGGCGACCTTGGTTCGGACTGACGAAGGTGAAAGTCTCGCGATTACTACGGCTTGCCATCCAACAGATTTGGGTTAAGACTAAGCATTTCCGCATTCTCACGCGCCTCAATGTGCTAGGCTAGGGTCTAAGGGGGTTTGGTGACCTTGGTTTGGGGTGTAGCTTGCTAGGCAGTAGAGTACTAGTATAATTCTAATTAGGACTTGGATAATTACGGAGTTAATAACATGATAAATATAGGTAGTATTCGTTAATGACAATATCTCTTTGAATAATTAATACGGCTGCATTATTGGAGAAATTTTTGCAAAAATTTCCCAAGATTATAATTCAGAATACACTAATACATCTTTCTAAGTTCTCATACTAATTTAAACGTCTTCTTGCAATATTTAAGATTGAACGCAATGTGCTTAATAATCCCAGATCTATTTGGTAACAAATGGATAACGAACCTAATTCAAATGTTTACCGTTTAAAGTAGGTTTTTTACTTATTCTAACAATATTTTTTGTCACATTGTTTAAGTCCTGCTGGCTCTCACGGTATATTCTTTGACAAATCACTACTTAACACAGTTTTTCTAACACCCTATTGTGAAATTCTGTATACCTGAATTAACATTATGGTCGTTTACTTGCATACCTAAAACAATTTATGTAGATAAATAGATAACGATCAATAAGCAAATTGATTTTTTATTCTTCCTTACACTATAGTTTTATGTTTAATTCAAATTAGTTAAACAGTATCCTAATGAATAATTTGTGTTTCAACAAAATCGTAACCAACACCAATAATGTTCAACATTTCCTAAATGTTTGTCCATTTGAAGTTTAACTTCATTATGTTGACTAAAGAACTTTCAGTTTTTTCACATAATATTATACTAAATATTATTTAGCATAGTTAACAATTCTGCCATATTAACGAAAACCGTTTCCTTATGTCACTAAGAGGATTTTGAACTGGACTAAGTTTTGTTCATCAAAGTAGTCATTAGATAATGGCTAACTTCATATATTTTATTCATTAAATATTTATGTTCAATTTCAATCTTAATTTACACTATATTTTTTGATTCCTAAGGGCCTTTACATGACTTGCTCTTTAGCTTCATAGATGGTCGAAGTGACAAGTTAGTTCTTTTGTTTGATCAAAAGTTTTTGTGCATAGTACAAATACTACTAATATGTTAATCATAAATATATATTTGTTATCATCTATGTTTTCTTTATGAAATCACAGTGTCCAAGCTGTGTTGTTGCATCTACTTATTTTAAGTTACATAACCTGACCTAGATGTTACAAAAAACAATCGTATGCACAATTTCATAGTGATTGACAATTCGAAACAAAACAACGTTATACAACTTATTAAAATCGTTGATTGAACGGCCTACATTTTGACTTAACGAAAATTAAACTTTTTGGTTGTAACTTGCATTCAAATTAAACATTTATTTGTATATTGGACTTGTGTTCAAAAATAATCATTCGTTAATTACAAATTTTTGCTGTGTATTACTTTATAAACAGTGTTAAAAATAAACTCTCCTTATAAACCATTCTATAAGATATATCAATCCAAATTATTTATTATTTTTACTACCTTCAACATCCCTGAATTTAATTATGATTTTATTCAATAATAAACCACTTATATGTGTCAAAAAGCTCTTCGAGGACCAACTATTATATGCGTTTGGTTCTAACTAACTAAACTTTCATTTCGTAAAAGTAAGGTTAGCCTAAAATATCAAAAAATCATTTACATATAAATGTAAACTTCGTACCTACATTATTAAAAGTATACCTAGCACATTAACGAGTTCTCGTGGTTCCCATTCGTTCGAGAACGGAATTCTGAATCGCCTCGCCCGAAGTAACGGTTCTCATATTGGTGTCTTCGGTCGCAACTGCTAAATCTGATTCTAGATGGCTCTGTAAATTGTCACTGTTATATTTTATATGAAAGTAGGAAAATATGTGTTACAATGCTTATGTTAGTATCTTAAAGGTTATTATCCAATATACTAAGTGACGAAAAAGATGTAATGTTATCGAACAATGAAAGGACATAAATAGGAGCATATAGGTATGGAGATTTTATTTTATCAAGGAATTATAGGACTTATACATAGGTATGTGAACTTACAAATCGCCCTTGCCAAACGCAACACACCCAGCTGAGTTGAAACCTTTTTGCTGTGACAATAACATACACAAGTTAAGCTTCCTAGTTAGTAAGTTTTAATTGTAGGTAGTCGTTTTGTATCGTGTATGTTTTCGTGGCTGGGAATAAACGCTTTTATTATTATTTAATCAGGTCAATCACAATCAAAATGATATATGGTTACTTTCTAGTTAAAATCCAGGAGGTTTAAGAAATTTCTATTTGTTAAGCTATTTCCAGTTGAAAGAAGATATCTTTATAGTCAATACATCAGTAATTATTATATATTTATTATAATTACTAATATGTCTGTTAAATAAAGTTCGGACCACATGATTGCCAAATGGCAAAACGACCGGTTTTGTAGTGTGTGCAGCGTTTTTTGTAAAGCGATTGTTGTTTGCGTTGTCTATGAAATACTTTAGTGGCTATATTCTTTGTTTGCGTACAATGCAGTGTAAACGGAAAAATTTATTGGTATGCAAGCTTTAAGTTGACTTGACTTTTGACTATAGGAAGACTTTTTTGAAGTATTCTCTTTTGTATTAAATATGCTGGTTCAAGCAATTTTTTTATATCTGTAGTTATCTACTATTATTAATATTACTATCTAGTTATTTTTTACATCTTTTTGAATAAAGCACAAATATTTATTGGATTGTAAAACGTTTTTTCTAAGCCTGTTAACAGCATTTTTAGTGCCCTATCATAATGTCATTTTTTACACGGTTATGTGTTATGTTATTATGCTTGCTGCCTTTACATTTTCTAATTTACTACCTTATATAACTTTCCAAAGACTGTTGTATGTACGAGAATGTTACTGATTATACTATACATTTAAGTTCGTAATTATTATCTATGATAAATAGACCGACAATATAGAATTCTAATCCTTACCTGAATTTTCTATAAGCACATGTAAGTACTTATTATTCCTAGTTGCGGAATGAGCTCTTTCTTAGTTGTTAATCTAATATATTATTCATGTAGCCTTGTATGTTACATTGTGGCTTGATTTAAATATTTCTATGCAACTCCTTTACCTCTTCGCCAGTACAAGTTTGAATTGTTGTAAATGCTTAAATTTATTATGTGAAGTACAATCCAAGCTAACTAGCTGCCGTTCTTCCCGGAATGTCGTAGAAGGAGACTAGGGTGAATGGAATTTTTTGGGCGGATGGCTAGCAACCTGTCACCATTGTTCAATATGACTTAACAAGCCCAATATATAGATAATATACCTCGAAAGAGATTAATAGAATTAAATCTATGATATGATAATTACTACCGTTTATGATTACCAAAAGTGTAGCCTAAATATTTTGTGTATAAACCTTGTGAATAAACCTTCATTGATTACCCCGGGTAAAGTTGTATTGAAGACGAAATATTTCAGACAGAGCTTTCGTTAAATAATGGCGCTATGCTACCACTAAATTCACATAATGAAATGTGGGAATTTGTGAATCACCTTATATTTTACTAGCAACGTAAGCTCATTCTTTTGTTATGTTTAGTTTAACTTATTTACATAATCATACAATTAGTAGAGTTCATTTTGAACTAGTTCGCCACATTCTATTGAACTTATTTGTTATAGAACAAAATGTTAAAAGATTTCTGTGATCCTCTTCTCTGTTCTAATCTATGACGGTGTACGTAACGGTTGTGAAGAACAGAAGAGCATGTATGAGAAGGTATGAGTGAAGCAAGGGATATTATTTATTTATAATAATATTTAGGACACTATTTCACCAGTTGAACTAGCCCCTTGGTAAGTTCATTTAAGACTTGTGTTAAGGGTAATAATCAACGTATATTTAAGAAATATATAGAGATAAATACATATATTATCAACAACCAGACTGGAAAGCAGAAGCAGCGCAGTTCTTAACTCTGCCTTCGGGAATCCAACCCGGGACCTCACGATTAGCGTTCAGGTGTTTAACCACTCGCGCCACGGAGGTCGTCATTCGGATATTTATCACCCGTTCCAGGTGGCGATCGATAGTCTCTACCTATCCCCTTGGGGACGTAGAAGCGTGAATATATTACTAATTTGTTTCAATAAATGTCTTTTACTTCTTTACTTTGTACCCTCCACTTTAACTTAACTACATAGTATAAAACAAAGTCGTTTTCTCTGTCCCTATGTCCCTTTGTATGCTTAAATCTTTGAAACTATGCAACGGATTTTGATGCGTTTTTTTAATAGATAGAGTGATTCAATAGGAAGGTTTATATGTATAATAACATCCATTAAATAGTGGGGTAGGCTATATATTTTATACCCGTGCGAAGCCGGAGCGGGTCGCTAGTAAAATATAAAGTAACCACGTTGTATGTGTGTGTCAAACAGCACAACAATGTTTGCGTTGCGAACTTCCTGGAAAATTGTATCATACGTAGCTCTAACCTTTAAAACATGGACTCTCCATTTCCTCTAAGCCATTCTAGTTTCTACCCTCGCGAGTGACCTATTTCTAGACTTTAATCAATGGGGACATATCAGTCTATTGCTAGGTTGTTTACTATGTACTAGGAACAGGTAAACATGTACTGTATATGTTTACTTATATACAAATATGTTAATGTCCGTTAATCCCTTTCGGAGTGAAAAGATATTTGGAGACATGAAAATACATATATTATTGGTCACTTGTTAGAATATTATGGTTGTGATATCGTATGGAAAAATTTGAATGTTGATTTAAAGATAATGATTTGTTTCTTTTAAAAATGTCGTAGGAAGCGAGTAAGGGACTTGGGGTATATGGAATCTATTGAGGAATGGACTAATAACCTGTCACAAATATTTCATATGACATCATCCCAATACTCATGCGAATACGTAACCAAGGAGATGTTTTCATGTCTCCAAGATTGTGTCCACCCCGAAAGAGATTCACGTGCGTTAATTTATTTGATTATGCAGGTATTAAAAAACTGTCATCCTCATATTGTATATACATATATGGAAATATTGTATTATTTAAAACTAACATTTATTTTATGCTTTACTTTCTATTCATTTGTATATCATCCACGATTTTCACATTATTATTAAGATCATCTTCAAGCATTCTGCATTTATCTTTTCGAAGTCAATAATACTTAGAACCTTAAAGAAATGTGACTACGTGAGCCAAATGACGTGGCAGTATTGTTAAGATCCAAGCCCTGTGTAGTGGGATTTGTATAAAAAAATCCTTTTTGTGGCCCTCAACATACAACAAAGGGAAACGGTTCCAAATACCATATACATGACCATAACTTGGCAGTATCTTAAGTTTCCTATGCCTTTCTGTATTGGTATTTAAAAAGATAACGTAAATGAGGTATTATTCATAAGTTTTGGTATGATTTCTTTGTTCTTTTGTTATAAAACTAGCCTACAAAAACAGTCATAAATAGTTTAAATTACATGTCTATGTATATTTTGGTCGTAATCCTCAAAGATAAAAGAACACAAACCGTGTTTATGAAACTCTAATTTTCTAAGTTATCTGTCAATTAAACATGGCACCCAATATCCAATTTTAATAAACATGTTTTAAAATTATTGCGCGACGATACATCGTTTGATTATTTATTCATCAAACAAAACATAATAAATCACAAAATCGTATCCAATCATTCAAACATCATGTAACCATATAAACATTATACCCTTTTAATTACACATTAAAATTTAAAACACATGATCACTCAAACCCGCTCCCTTACCCGCACAAATGGTACAGTTCGACCCAAAAGCGGAACTAGTCCCGTGTCTCAGTAATTGAAATGAGCTGCCCACACATTGCAGCGATGCGGAGATTTCAAATAAATGATATTTAACGTTACCATGGCAACGGACATTTGCTAGGAATTCTTCTCAAGCCGGACTACGTAGTATGAAGAACAGAAGAGCGTGTTTGAGAAGGTGTGAGTGTGAGTGAAGCAAGGGAGATTTGTCAGGATTATTCCAGGTGACGATTGAGAGTCTTTGTCTATCCCGTTGGAGATGTAAAGGCGTGAATATTTAAAAGATGACTGTAAATAGCTAATGTAAAAGTTGTGTATGATTTATTAATATAATTATTTACAATAACAATAGAGTTGTTGAATATACATAACGCAGACAGACTGACTATTCGAACTATAATCCTGAGCCATAAAAATGTTTGTTTTATTCATTCCATGGCTGTATTCGCTTACCATATTAGCACATTACTTAGTAGTCAATATTAACACAATTCTTTCTATATACTTAAAGACAGAATTAAGATTATTGCTAAGACTTTCTACGTCTACTGTATAGGAAATTCCGGAACCTTTATAACGACCCCGAATTTCATTCAAAACAAACACTTTGAATACTATATTAATTCTGGAAATCAATTACACTTTACAACTATGATAAGGACACCTCACTGTGCCTTATTGCCTTAAAATTCACCGAAAGTAAAGTTTCAATTTAGTTACCCATACTACCAAATACTTAATTTACAATATTGTTACTTCATTCATTGTTTGGTACTAAGAAACAGCATCTTTTCACAAGCAAGGCTACGTAGAGACATTCTAAATTATACTGTACTTCTTCAGTAATAAGGTTTCTATTCCATTGCTTACTAAGTTGGAGTAACCGCTTGCACGCCTACGCAACCTTCAAAAGCGTATCTTGGAAGAAGCAAGCTTTTAAGTGAACTGGGGTTTGTATGGCTAGTTTGTTAGTATGGCTAAGGAATGTATGGGACTGATATTAAATGTATCTAGTTCGTAAATGAAAGCAATATAAAGTTTAGATGAATAAATGTATCTAGAAGACGTTTTTAATTATAAAGTATGCAGTGTAGGTAAATAAAGTATATTATTATTATTTATGAAAAATAATATTTTATGGCATAAGAGATAATCACTGTTTAGATAATGGGGTAAATAATCACTGATATTTACGGGGTAAAGGGTCGGTAAGCTGTCTGTTTAGAGTACATATAAAAATTATTAGTATCCATAGATAGATCCATAGATTCTCTCATACTTTTTGACTAAGTACAAATGTAAAATAAAACACGAGAACATGTGTGCGTAATGCAGTTAGATATTTTTATTTCGTTGGCAAAATAGATGTAGAAAATGTTAGATTTGAATATGTATAGGTACCGATATCTATCTCTACCCATTAGGTAAGTGACTAGATAATTACATAACCAGTACCTAATTATCACTTAAATTCGTATCGTATCTTAATTACACTTACAAAATGTACACATTTAGATAATAACATAGATGTAAAATTATTATTATTCATACAATGCATATAACAGCCATTTTATTAATACAAATTACTAGAACAAACCAGAAATTCAAACTGGAATTATAATAATAAAAAGATTTAATTTAGATCTAGATATATTTATACTAATAATAATTTACTATTCATATTCAATCCTAATTACTAAATCATAATATACTTAGCTTTAACCCAATACTAGAATACCATCTCAAAAACAATAGAACAGTATTTACAATCATCAAATAGTAATCTACGGCACAAGGCACAAATTCTAATAAAACTAATCCGTTTAGAGAATATGAGACGCCTGTTCGTCCCGCAAATATACATGTGGAATAGCTTGGTGTAAAGCATCCCCTACATTGCAACGTCCCTTGTTCTGTAAAGGGCATTATTCTTTCACGAGAGATCGACTGCGACAATTTTGGGGTAAGCTAGCGAATAGTGGCTTCTTATATGTGTTTATCATCCACTTGGCAGCGATTCAAATGTGCTCAATATTGCCTATTGACTGATCCTATCAAACACATTAGTGCAACCGCAACTCCGAACCACCTTTCACCAACTGAGGCAGGCCGTGGAAAAAGATGGTATTGTATTGTAAAATGCTATAACATTGAAGTCTAGACTAGAATGTTCTTATTTATTGTCGCTTAGAGCTCGTTCTTTCTAAGTGTACGGGTAAAATGTCCAGGTAGACTGTTTAAAGTGAGTAAGTTAATTAAAATTAATATTTAGCATATTAATCTATTAATTGTCTGGTGCTACATGAGATTGTATCAGAAATTTTATCATGAATTCAGTCAAGATTTGTTTGTGTTCCACAGACAAGTTACAAAGTTCAAAATCAATAAAACGAAACATTTATGATTTGGCAGTCAAGGAAACAAGGTTCCGCCACAAAGACAGTAAGCGCAGTATGGGAACCTGCTATTAGCTACAAAACGTTGTTGTGATTGAACCGAACGCGGCCCAAGTGCTGGAATTAGTTTACTGACATATTAATGACGTCGCAGCGAGCGAAGACGCGCCGCGGACGCCTCACTCGTAAAAGTGAATATTTCGTTGCATGACTACAATCAGTTGAGTGCGGAAACTAGATAATTAGAAAGAACGAGCCAACCAACAGTTACTTAACGATGCTCTTTGTCTGCTACTTGTGACACGTCGTACATTTCGCTTTATTGAGCCGTTCCTTCCAAATTGTCTCCTCGATACCGCAATATTGATTTAATGATTCCTTTACTCAAAACTTGCGACAAGTCCCTAAGCGTACAGTCTCCAAGATTCGGGTTAGATTTGGGCAAA
Organism: Leucoptera coffeella; assembly: GCA_030578115.1. Lineage (NCBI taxonomy): Eukaryota > Metazoa > Arthropoda > Insecta > Lepidoptera > Lyonetiidae > Leucoptera > Leucoptera coffeella. Next base: position 53,425 of record JAMBLF010001342.1, read on the forward strand.
GGCGTCCTGAAATCGGTCGGCGTGATTAGCGTTGCGAGTGGATCTATTTATAGTGATGCAGGCACGCATTTGTCGCGTCCACAGGCAGAGGTGCGGGAAGGTCGGCGTCATAGTTCATGTGTGCCGCCCTATAAATAAGAGTGCCTTCGGAGTAAGTCGCGTGGATTAGCAGGGATAGCGGAGTATCGGTGGCGGCAAGCAAGGGGCGGACGGCCATCGGCTCCGCGGCGCACGGTGGGCTCCCCTCCCGCGCCCTATAAATCACCGACTTATATACGTATGGCTCGCAGCGCAGTTGAGCGCGAACCACCGCCCGCAGCGGACGCGTCCCTACTGACAGTCTGCGCCGCGATCGCCTTCGTCGAGTGTGTAACCCGCCTGCTCATTTGAACAAGTGTTAAGTTGATCATTTTATGTGATAGCGCTCGTCGCGCTTGCCACAATATTATGCCTAATTAAGCGTTAGCCATATCTTTTCGGATTATTTCGCTGTGAACTGTGTTTTTCTTTGTTTCTCGCACTGATTTGGAACTTTTTGGATTTTTGGCTGATCACCTGTTTGTTAAAAGGTAATTATTTTATTTAAAACCTTTTTGACGTTTCTTTGAGCGTTTGTGATTTTAATTAAGATCAAGGCTGCGTCTGTGGGTGCGTCGTCATTAGCATAGCTCTATTATTTGTGAAAGTAGTGAAGTGCCTTTTAAGAGTGGATTTGCAGTCTCGACACGTCCTCGGAGCGCCGCCGTTATTTGCTAATAACTTTGTCGGTATCAAATAACAAGTGAAATAATGTAACAAAAATGAATGAGTGCTACGAGGCTCATTTTCGTTATTGCCAATTATTATTGAACTCCAAGGACGGAGGCGATCTTGCATTGACCCAATTGGGTACTACGCTAACATTACATTATTACAATGATTACAACTTACTATTTCGATATCCTCATCCCAGTGTAGCAAGGTGTGTAAATGGGTGATAAAGCCGAGCGATAAGTGGTATTAAAACTTACGCGTAATGTTTAGTCGGCTGTCGCAAGCACTTTTGCCGTCGCCTGTACGCCCATTGTTCTGTGTTTCTGTTCTCGTGGAATTTTTAAACATGATTGCTTTGACTAAACATGGTTGTTAGAAAATACGATCTAATCATCTTTCGCTTGACCCGCCCGTCCTTTTAGCAAATATCTCTTGCTAATCTCACACCTGGCCTATTTGAATAAATGCAAATCCATGTGTTTAAATTAACAATTTAATATGTTGTCCGGATCCTTATCTAGTGTCTCTAGTTGTTCCTAATGACATGTATGAGTGGTTGCTAGCCCATTGTCGGTTGGTGTGGCGGCCGCCTCCGCTCAGGGCCGCTCGATGGAGCATCCACTCGTAAATTATGTTATTTTCCTTATCTGCAGCACACGTAGACTCACGAACCTTGGCGCCCTTATTGATTGAGCTCTTTCTTTGGAATTGTTCTTTAAACATTTGAATTGATAAGGTGAAACGTTATTTTACGCATCTTAAAGCCGTATTTGAAGCAGTAGTGGAAATTGTGATGATGTAATTGTTTAATAAGTTAGTATGATAATAAATGCGGAGCAAAATCTTTTACAAAATGTTATTTTAATAATATTGAACAACCAAAAATATGTAATTAATTAATTTATAAACCAAGTAACATTTAACCGTAAAATAATACTTTTGACGCTCCGTTATTATTTTAATGTCCAAACTCGGCGTCTTATGATTATGGAATTTTAATGACTGCGGTTGAACGCTGATAAAGTCATCCGATAAAATGCCTACACCGAAACGAGGAGCTACCGCTTACGCTATCTGTGTTTCATTGGAAACAACGAAACTAGATTGAATTAAAAAGGCTGGCGTTAAGTGGAACCTGCGCCGAGCGAAGCCGCGATACTGATAATACAAAGCAAACAAAGCGCGAGGCGTCACACAGAGGCGCGGAGCCGAAAAGCGACGGACGCAAGATGTGGGCTTGAGGCATTATCAGCGATTACCTTCGGCCGGCGTGCCGCGGGACAGAAAAGAAAGTGCAGGTAGCGACGCCGCCGCGCCGAAGGAGCATGCCGAGCGAGATTTATTAGATCGTAACTGGATGTGACGCTGGTCGACCCACGGCTGACACGCCGCCCGCGCCGCGCGACACAAAAAACAGACGCTCACCTATCGTAGGGCATCACTCCGCGTCCCAACTTTTATGACCATTGTTGCGCTGCTCCTTTTAAATATGGAACGACCCTATCTGTTTATCTCGAGATAAATAGTCCTCAATAAGTTTGAGTTCTGTGGGACGTGTTCACTCAAAATGGAACGCACGGCTGACAAAATATTCATGAACAACTAAGTCTCTGCGGAAATTCCTTAGCAATGAAATGGAGGCTGACTTATGGCTCGCTTTATAATTCAAGAGCCCGCCGAGTGAAAGAAGTAAGCGATGGGCCGATATTCTACAGCGGGAGCACAGTGGCCGTTGTTAATGAGCAGCCGCGTCTTCCATAGCATGTTTCCGATAATGAGATTGGGAAATACGGTGCTTCGCGAGAACACTGCTCAAAGCGTGTTTTCCTCGCATACGACTGCTCGGCGACTCGTTAATACCATTATTGATTTATGCAGTCGCCAATTGCTGTTCATTTGTCAAGCGCTCTAATTATTGGAAAAACTCCAAGTGCATTACTCGATATCTGATTAGAGAAAACCATTAGCGGGCCCATTCTTCAAAGGTTTTAATTGGGTGATTAGCAAATAACCTAATAGACTAGTGCGTCCATATTTCCTCTGCATTTCGAGTTAATTGAGTACACGGCAAAGATTAAGGCAGGTAGGGACCTACATTTCCAACGAGCTGTGTCGTAATCAATTCAATAGAGCGCCCATTGTTGTGCCAAAGCTCCAATGACATCCGGCCTGCCAACTTCATTTTGGATATTTCGCTTGACACGCTCGTTTTGGATTTTCGCGTTATTTACTAGATCAAATAATTCCATGGACTTTTCGTAATGGAAAATAAGGATTTGATCCGATTTTTCAATGGAAACGAATGATCAAATTTATCTTTGCTACGCTGGTCGATTGGGATTGCTTTTAATTAGTTAGTACAGTTCTAAAAATATATTGAATAGGCGTTTTCTTTCCATACTTTGTTGAAATTTTACGCACATGGCGCCTTCAACTACAACAACAATAGTTAACTTATCCTAGAAAATTTGACTACCATCCTTCATGATTTAGAACCACATAAAATGAACATATCCTCAACACCTGAATCTCGTTCTCGTCATGTGGGTCATGAAGTGCGAATGCGCCATGACGTCGCGTTATCCGTAGCGAGGGGCTAGCCACCGCCAGTTGTCGAACGTCATGGCTTCCTTGGTCGACGTAGCGGTGACGCAACTGGCCTTTCAATGTCTTATCTGAGAGCAGCGCACTCGGCCCCCGTTGTCTCTCATTGGCGGCCGCCGAGTGCGTACGTGCGCCCGCCGCTCGCTTGCGCCTTTGTTCACACGCATACTTCGCTCTTCTTCTCGCTCAGTGCCTGCTACACACGTTGTGATAGTGTCCAAGTACTTCGCGTGACCATGCTCCTCTCGGGGTGCTTCTTCGTGTCCACGGATTTCCCTAGGTTGGTGCGCAATGGATTTTGCCTTGTTTACTTGTGGCGCTGTGATTAGCGTATCTGTTTATTATTATTATTTTGTCCTTTGAGATTTTACTATTACGAGTATATTGCTAACTTGGTTGATAACGGGTTCTTAGTATGTATTAGTAACTAGCGACGCTTACATTGATGATATATTATGTAATTTGCTTAATGGCTCATATAAATATTTTTGATAATATTATTTCTGACTCTAACAACTATTTAGTCTAAATTAGAGTAATAACATGGTTGTAATTTGCATTGTTTGGGTTACGTCCTTTGTTTGCTCTTAGTGAATCTATTATTAGTCATGACATAAAAATTGGGAATGATTCATCGCCCACTGGAGGACGGGCAAACGCTCAGGCATCGAACCTGATAATTAACCGAGAGCGGCACATTTCAAGGCGCTCGCTTCGACCGCGGATTGCAATCATTTGCAATAACATTTCTCAATATTTAGTAATTGTTCTGTCAAACGAACGACAGTTTCACGCAACGCGATGCCCAGTGTCGTAGTGCAGAGATTGCCTCACGCTGCTGTTCACTGACTGACTGGTGTTGTCTTTTGTCGCAGGATGACGCCGCAGGAGGAGCGCGAGAGTGCGGCCGAGGTGGACCTGGGCGTGGGCTTCGAGGAGGACATGTTCGGCCCCCCGCGCGCCTCGCCCCACGCGCGCCCCAAGCTCTCCATGATCTCGGCGCGCCTCAGGGCCAACGAGGAGCGCAAGAGGGTCATCGAGATCTGCTCCCAGAAGCTGGAGAACATCGAGGACCCGGCGCGCGACCTGCGCCGCTCCGTCTGCATCAACAACACCTACTGCCGCCTGAGCGAGGAGGCGCGCAAGGAGAAGGAGTCGCGCCGCCGGCGGAGGGACGAGGCCGAGGACTCGTGGGCCGCCACCGCCGTGGGCAAGAGGGCGCGCCGGGAGGTCGAGGACGAGTGCCTCGCGCTGCTCGACGCCATCCCCGAGCTGGGCGACGCCAACCTGGGGTGCGCGCAGCTGGCGCGGCTGCCCCGGCCCGAGGCGCTGCTGCCGCCCGGCCTGCTCACCGTGCTGGACTCGTGACCGTGCCTGGGCGCCCCCCCCGCCGCGGACCCCCTGCGCACGCCCCCCGTCTAGCGCCTCGGAGCCCCCGTCTAGCCCTTCGCCAGCGCCACTCAACAGGGACGCTTATCTGCCGGACGTTCGTTGATGATTTGATTAAGATTAGTGAAAGTTGCTCAGACGCCCACCGCGGGGCGTGGTCCAAAAAGTGTTCAGCGATTTTTGTCGTTTGCTTTGGCGGCGCCTCCGCTCCGTCACGGCGCAGCGCGTGCCAGGACACGGGGCGCGCATCAAGTGGAGGACGGTTATTGTTTAAGTGATTTATGGACAGTAAAGTAAGTTAAATAAGCAATTAAGAGATAGTGCAAAGCAGTGGGAACGGGGCCCGGGGCGCGGCCATTGGTCGGAGGCGGCGGTGGCGGCGCGCCTTTGTGTGCGCCGTGGCTAAACCCGAATTCGGAGAGCGATTGAGTTCATTAACTCTGCCCGACGGATATCGCTCTCATTTTCAGCTGAACCTGTGATTGCTCATCACTGACTCGACAGTTCGCTCTCAATATTTTAATATTCGTTCAACCGTACACGTGCTTCGTCGTACTCCTTCCACTCAGTACATGAATTCATTTGTCTCCTTAACTTCCATTTGATAGTACTCTTTGTTGATAGGCATACGCCCGTGTGCCGCACTCGCTGTAATTGCGTTGTTATGGCCCACGTGCTATCTCGCCCGGTAGGTACTCACAATTATGTCGTTAACTATAAAAGTTAATGGCTGGACGACTTTAATGCCATATATCATGAAAGTCCATTTGAATATGGCAGAAAGCCATAATTTCCCTACAATATTATTTATTATTTTCTAATCATTTACTTCACTAATTTGTATGCATTGAAAGTAACATCTCATTTTAAATACAAAACTAAATACTTATTCACAGACCTTCCCCCTTTGGTTCAAAGATGGGCGACTTGAATTCCATGCATTCGACGACGAAGCTACAGTAACTCACATACCAATTTCTAACATTTAACCCCTTAATAAAATCCAATCACACAAACATACATTCACATCACACCCGATGCCCTGTAAAAGGATAGGCAGCGATCACGGATCCCCATTTAACCCGATCCTGACAAATATTTTCAAATATCCCGTAATATTTTCACTATGTTACCAAAGATTTTACTTTTCTATACATTTGTTTCAAATCTTGTAAGCCGTATCTCTGCGCACCGCACAGAGCGACTGCGCCTCCGTCGCGTGGGGAGGCCCCGAGGGGTGGGGGGTGCCGTTCCCAGCAATCCTGTGATATTAGACTACAGCCTCAAGTATCGTATTTGTGCTAGTTTTGCCAACTCAATCGTTTTATCGTATGTTAAGCTTAACTTTAAGGCTTTAATCCTCAATAGGAAAAAATTCTATAAACCACTCACGTGATATCGAATGATAACTATATTAAGGCTTCTGTTAAAACACATTTTCATTTTGTGTTCAAATAATGGATTTTGTGGCTGTTTGTTGAATTCCATTGTCTAACGCCAAGTTCGCAAGCTGAGTAAAGAAAAAAATTGTTTATACTCATACTTAGTAACATGTGAATTTAGAAATGAATTGCTACAGATTCAAACATACTTATGTATTTAATTTTAATTAAGTGTCGTACTTATACCTAATATTGTGTAAAAACATAAAGAGAGAATTCGTTCAAATAGAAAAAAGTAAGTTTTTTTCAAATGGAAGACTGTTATGTAAATAGTTATTAAAACGATATAGTTATGATGTATTCGTATTTTGGTATTTTTTAAGTGTGTTTATAGAATTTTTTTCTAAGGGTCATCAATTATTTTTAGTATAGACACATCTCAATTTTGTTATTTAATGAAAACAAACCAATATGTTACAATATTGCCAAAAGACCAACGATTACTAAAATATTTTTTTATTAATTGTCTTATCACTATTTGTCTCTGACTGAATGTTAAATCTCACTAAATGTGCCATCAGAATCTTGCAAAGGCAAAAAACAAATCATTTTTAATACAGCAACACTGTTCCTTTTTCAAAACTTCCTTGAGATGGCAACATTTCAAAGTTCCTATAGAACACCGCTTTGTAATAATCTGTCAAAGCTTATGTGGTTATTTTATTTATATGTCAAAGACATGTCAAGTTAATCTGGATACTTTTTATGTAATGTCATTATTTAAAAAAAAAAGGAATAATTGAATTGATTTGATAATTTCTAAAAGAGCACATGTCACTATTAAATACAATGTGAGATGTGTCCTTTTAGAAATAAAAGATTCAATTATGGACTTAATAATATTTGAATTGTATCCAATAAGACTTGACTTTGTCTCGATAACCTCAAAGTGCAGACTGAATGCTATAAAATGACGCATTTTTATCTAAATAGATTACTTTAAACCTAGGTTCAAATGTTACTTGCTGCGACAGTTATTTATTTTGTCATTGATCGCACAAAACTCCTTTTAATGTTTTATGAAAATTAATATTTAAATTTGGTAGCTGCTGAAATTTTGTTCATGTTTAGTTTATTTTGTTTTGGTATTAGTTCAATTTAATTATTTTGTTTCGACAGAAAGTAGCTTTAATTTATTTTTGTTAGAAAAATTCTAAATTGTTTCTTTTTTTCTTTGTATCCTAAATTTTCAGTTGTTTTCAATATTTAGTCAATTTTATGCTAAGTGACAGCTAGAACTGTCAAAGAAACTTCATAATGAACGTCTTAATTCATGAACTGATCTGTGGAATGAATGTCATATTAAAGTCTACATTATGTACACTATTTCACCATGACTTAAGCTTTATCGATTCGATTATATCGATAAGTCTTAACCTACAAGTAAAAACAACTGTTATACATAGCACATCTGTTCTTTACACTACAGTTATATGCAAATAACAGACTGAATCAAAGCACAGTCAGTGTCAGAATATTCCTAAACGGCAGAAGCAATTTTTAACGGTTAGTGTTTACGGAGTGACCAAAAACCCTAGTATTATAAGGCTTTGTAACAGATCAGAGATTTTGTACCTTTGAACGGAAGCATTTTTGTACAAATATTGCCACTGGTCTAAAAAGCTTCGAAGAGATGTTGATTGTAACAAATTTGTAAATTATTAAGTGATTTGTTGGTAATTAGGGAAAATATTGTAAATGTTATTATGATTAGCAAGCTACCTATTTTATAAATGTTTCCTGTAATTTTTAAGTGATGAAAAATAAATAAATGAGAAATTTAAAAATAACTCCTCAACTTTCATTTATATTATAACCTGTGACATAACCATACTCATATTCTAGCATCGTTTTTGAGTTGGACAGAACCTAAGTGACATAAAATGTCTTCCTTCACCTTTCACTTAACTATCAAGGTTGTGATACCAATAACAACATGTTACTACCCCATCATTCTATACATTCTATTCACCCTTAGTTCCTCTCATGAAATGCTGGTACAAAAGGCAGCTAGTTAGCATTCTCTACGTTACAGCTAGCTCGAAACTCTTATAACTCCACTATAAGATAATCAGTTGTTATGTTTTAAAATGTCATCAAATTGTGTAAGAATGAGTCATAATGAGTAATAAGACCATAATGCTGAATACAGTAATATACATACACTCGCGTTTTTATTCCCTGAGGAGTAGATACAACCTTGAGATGATAATATACAAAAGAAACACACTTATTAAATTTATAACAGCCGTTCATATCCCCGGAGGTAGATAGAACCTTGGGACGAAAATCAATACAAGAGACACTTAATTTAACACTTTCACTAAACGCTATCTATTTAAGAGATTAGTCTAAGGTATTCTGAAGTGGAGGTAAAGACTGAATATTCATTTATATCTAAGAATATTTCTATGAACCGTCTAAGAACTGAAATCAAAGTCACTATCAAATGATTTTTTATAAATAAGGTATACCGACACCTGATTAATATTTTGAGCGACATACGAGTACATCTACATGTTCTGAGATTTTTACGACTTTTGTCATTCGCACATTAATTGTGAACGAAACAACAAAAGATGGCATTAGGTAATTATTAAAAATGTTTACACTTATAACTCTCTCAGCTATATATGAGATGAATGAGTGTTGAAAAAACACGTAAACACAATGAATGACGTAGTGTTTGTGCTCACAATTTCGCGATACGCAGTGTATGCGTGAACGTAGAAAAACAAACTTCATACATAGTTTTAAATCAATGACAAAGTGACTTAGGTACTTGGTCTATTATGTCACCGTGATGTTGGTAAAAAAGGTAACTGAATTTGGCGTTATTTTGTTTATGAGGTGAGGTTGGTATTAAAGATCGTGTGTGGACGTTTTGATAAATTGTTTAATGTAGTTTTACAAGGCAGGTTAATACTCAGTATCACTAGTTAAATAAACGATTAACGTAAATAAATGAAGTCAAAATATGAGAATAAATTACGCATTTTCAATTACTACGAGTAGTAAGTCAATACTCAAAATATTGATTTTAAATGATCGAAATTGACTTTACAACACTTATTAGTTTATTTTTTATGCTCTTAATTTCATGTCAAATCTACAGCAGTTACAAACAATATAAAGGCTGAATTTTATTTTATAGTTAATAATTTAAATATGTAAGTATAATTCAGGATTTTATAACTCAATTAAGACATTATAAAACGAAATTTTTTTAAAGGAAACTTATCTACATACATACACATCACGCCTGATTCCCTGTAGAGAGGTAGGCAGAGATTACGAATTCCCATTTGGCCCAATCATGACAGAGCACTTTCGCTTCATTGACACTCGTACATCTTCTCATACACACTATAAACTTATTTAATAGGCTACCAATCCATACCTTAAACATTCTTAGACCTTATCTGCTAAACGTGACTAAGAGACTAACACAAGATGGCTATGAAATGCACCCATATGTATGATATTGCGCAAATCCGTTGAAAGAGTCGAGGCGCGTTCGAAATTATATTCTCAGTATGTGTGTTGGGAGCGTTAAAAATAGATGTGGCTATAATATCGAAATGGGACGCAACAAAGGTGAGCTATGGATGCTGGGCAATTATATCATTAGCCTGTGTAAATATTGTAACGTACCAATGTACTGAAGACTTTTTTTTCTTAAGAAATGTGCGAAAGTAATAGGTCTTAGTAACTTTTGAAATGTATTGTAATATAGTATAAGTACGCTGTTGATGTTCCTTAGTAAATAAATAAATAAATAATTAAAAGCATAGACAATGAGCAAAATATCGGTGCTTCAAGTCAATTATTTTTTGGAGTGAGATTTTGAAAATATAAATGTTTATATTGAATAATTAGACTTTCTCAACTTATGGTTTTGATTTGAATAAAGCTGGGAACATTCTTTCCTTACGTGTATAGATGTCTTTAAAGTTGGAAATAAGGGAATAAGGTTCTACTTTTTTGTCCCCAATGGCCATTGAATTTAATATAACGTAAAATTCTGCTACTATAATCATTCACACAGTGTACATAACTTGAATTTATTCACTACAACTAAATAAGATGTCTATTCCAGAGAAAATAAATTAACTACTAATCCCTAAATACCAGGATATCAGAGATTAATAGCAGTAACCCGAAAACGATAGGCGCTGCGCATTTTTGGCCGCATTTCATAGAGCATTGAGATTACTAAAACTAGTCTAGAATTCAACTACCAGAAATTCATAATACAAACACCTTTTCAATTATATTAATAACTACTACTTCAATAAGTGTTTACTTATGAAAACGAGCATGTATGTGAAGGATAATGGATGTGAGTGAAGCGAGAGAGATTTGTCTAGATCGTTCTAGGTGGCGATCAATAGCCTCTGCCTATCCCGTCAGTGAAGTCGATTCTAGAATTTACATATTATGTTACTATGAAACATAAGTACCTATAGTTTGTATGTTATGATAGATTACAGACGATAATATATTAAATAGGCTATCCACTAATATTTTTGTTCAAACAGTGATTGGTTAAACAATATATCATAGTTAACAAACAAAAACCTAACCGAACCAAATATGTGCACAAACGCAATCAAAACTAATTTCTCAGCACGGGAAAAGCTGTGATTCAATACAAGCCAAATATGCAATGGGAGATTAACAAAAGCTTTTATTAAAGAACCAAATTATAAGGGGCTAGTTGGTGGGGTATCTGTACATTCAGCTTAGGCCAACTTGTCAAATAAGACAGACGGGAGAGAATAATAATGGCTGGTTATAAGTTATAGTTAAGTTTATAGTTTGTTTAATTATAAGTAATAGTAATAAGTTTATAGTCATGATGTTTATAAGTTAATTAATAGTAAATTTCCATTTGTAATTCATTAATATTTTCAAATTTTAGTAAATAATGGCTAGCTTTTTAATTACCTACCGTGCCGGTGGTAATAGTGAGTTTAATTTTTTATTTTCTAATTTAATAAATTTCAGAAAAAGCAAATGTGTTAAAAGTACATTTCATTGTGAGCCTATCGAATCAATACTTTGATATATAAAGTACGAAGATAATATCAACATTGTACACGTATATAGTCGCACCAAATATCCTTTGTGTCGCTTACTACCTTTCGTTGTACGGGGTCTTTAAAATCAATTTCGGCGCGCATCATTCATGCGTTTTGGTTAATTTATTTACTCACAAACAATCGGCGTTCCGTATGAAAGAAACTGTATTTTTATCTATGAAAACGAGATGCACAGTGTGGGATTTGCATAGCAATGAAGTGAGGACTCGAGTGGCAAATCCTGAGATTAGGTCGCTCAGCTGTAACTTAGATAGGAATTGGTTCTGCCTTTGAATGCTATAGAAAGAGTTGAAATGTTGGGATCGGAGTAGAATTAAAAAAAAGAAAGAAAGAAAGAAAAATAGTTTATTCACGCATACATTAGGACACAATACAAACATTACAACAATAAAATGGTAACCTCGATGCAGTGAAAAGGTGCTTTTATATCGGTGAAATAAAATTAAAGCTTTTTATTCAACATAAGGATCAAAAAATCACTTAATAAAAATAAAAAAAAAATTCACATGAAAAATTGTCATCAAATTTAGTTAATCTTAAAAAAATAAAATAATTCTAATCTGCAGAGAAGAAATGTCAAGAAACTCTGATATATGTATGCATAGGAACAAATGACCTTCATCCAATGGAATGTCAGGATTAAAGGACGGAGTATTTTGAGCATTTAGCTGGGTACATTGTACATTATAAAATAATACGAAAAACCTAATAAATATAGTAAAAAACTGAAAATCCTCTCACACGTAATGCAGCAAAGTATTGGTTACGTTATATTCTATCGCCAGTCCAGCGCGGCTTTGAAGTAAAAAATCTAAATAAGATTGGAATATTCCATGTTATGAAATATCCGTTGCCATTCATAACAAAGCTAAAAAGATGTCCAGATTCATAGAAGACTATGTATTGTTATCAGTTTATTTGCTAATGTAAAACTATATAAGATAAGACTAGAGATAAAATTGAAATATCTAGAAAACTATGTCCAAGCAACAGATCTTTAGAGTTTTTAAATCAATGAAGTTTGTACTATAGTAATGTATTTTATTCGTCTTAGACTCACATAAAATTAAACATAAGTCTCTTTTTTCTACTCACATAGAATGAAACAAAACTCTCTTTATTCTGTCATTTAATAGGCTAAATATAGGATTAAATATTTTCAATATTACATAATCTACTACTCATGAATGTAATCGTGTCATATGAATTCATATTTTTCAACATGTGGTGAAATAAAACTATCCATTAATTGTCTACCTATACATATAAAATAATAATTTTGTTACACTATTGATCACTTTAGTGTATTTATAATGCTACACACTTGCTTCCAGGGGCGGTGCATATGTGGGGTTAAGGGCCCTTTTTAAACGCAACCATCCGCCGCTGAAGGGTTAATTTAGTCGAACTTGTATCACCATACAAAGGTCATGAATAAAAATTAATTTTAGGATCATTACGGTCCTTACTATGTAAGTAAAAGATTTGTCTTATTTGTTATTTAGAAACAAAACAATAGCAGATAGTTATAAAGTAGGAATGAGTAACGTATAAAGTACTTAATCACATCTGCTCAAATATGTTTCACAGCGAACATAGAAAGCATAAACTGGGTTCAGTCTAAGTCAATTGAAATAATGAATAACTAATAAATGTTATATGGAATGTTTGTGGTATTATTAAAAATGATTTATATAATGTATGTGGTGTTGATATTATATTGGTTATTTACTGAAGTTAGGAATTTTCCTAGATTATTAGGGTTCAAATTTCTACAATCAATCGTTGAAATATCAAATAACTAAATGTATTATAATTATAGTGTATGCGTTGTTAATCTTATATTTGATAGTTACTGAGGTTATATAAAAAATACTACATCTGTACAAATGTTCTGTTATAGTTGAATAAATAAGTACAACTAAAGGTACTAGTACAATTAAGAAGGTAAATATGTAAGGCATTCAAATATACTAGAAGGACAATATTCAATGTTAAAATTTAGTAGGCCTTTTTCGTAAATGTAAATATTATTGATCAATTTTGATACAAATAATATCATAGTATATTTTAGTTAAGTACTAAGTTATTTTATATTTTATTTAATATTAGATAATGATATTCATGTAAATACAGTCATAAATAAATATTTTTTTATTTATAATTAATACATTTTTTCCCAACACCTCTTAGTAATCAACAGAGACTATATAACTTCTTGAGCGGAGGGTTAGCAACCAACATTCTATAAATACTTAAACCATCACAAATCTATTTATATGAAACTAATCGTCACCAAGTATAGTACTCCTAGGTTCTATCCACCCCAATTGAATAGGACGTGAATATATGTATAATTATTTTTCGCTAATCCAAGTTTTGGAAGCGAGCGGTGGCACGATGGAGATCGTTTTGGGGTCATTGTCCTAGAACCATCGTACGGTTGAATTAATTCAAGGAATAAATTCAACGTTATTTTTGTGTATTTTGTAGTATTGGGTATACAGATTTTGATTTACTTATATTAATTATTGGTTTCTTGTATTGTTGGTTATAATCTGAAATAGATAAACTAGAGAAGTAATCAATTTTCCGAACAATAATGTATAATAAAAGTAAATGAACGTAAATAGCCTTTTTCTCGATGTATCGTAAAAGGCGAATAAAGGAATATTTTCACTCATTTACACTTTCAATGGATATTTAGACGAAAAAATTTAAGTATATTAGCAAGTTTTTTACTGTTTTGTCACTAAGAACAAGTTAAATAACATAACGTTCTTTGGATTCTTTTGTTCGTCTTTTAGTGTTTAAAAACGAGTGTTTGTTACATATTGCAATATATTCACATGACACATACATACAATATTCCATACATACATCGCAATGTATACAAACATGGAAGTTTTGAATTTAGGTTAGTCTGCAGACGCTTTGACGAATCGCAGGGATGAAAAGGCAATAATGCATTTCATCCGCTCCTTAGCAACGGGTAAACGACGCACTACCCCTTAGCAACCAGACAAATCAAGCTGTAAAGCTTTCGAGAAAAAGCGCCCGAAGCTGTCTTTTGTTTTCCTATTTTATATGTTTATTTAGTTGTAGTATACTTTATTTAACTATTTTTATTCGATCTATATTCAAAATGAGTTCAATGATTTGAAAAATACTTCGATTACTTGGTTAATACTTATAAACACAATCTCGGAATTATAATATAACATTGGACACGATAAAGCTTTACTATAGCGGTTGTAAAAGTATTAATAAGATTATTGGTAAAATAATTTTTAGGGCTTTGATACTGAGGCAGTTAGTTAGCAATCTATAAATTACAAACTAGCATCATATACGAAAATCTATACATGAGTAGTCTGTGTTAAAGAGTGCATTCCACAGATTAGTACAACGCATTCGTACGGGAATAAAATAAAATACTAATAACAAAATGACCCGTATATCCATTATCCTAATTCCTGTCTGGCGGGGTTTCGCCAAAATACAAAGGGAGAGAAGGCCCTTCTAGCTGTACGATAGGGCAACATTCATTCTCTACTCTTCACACGAAGTTACGCAAACATGGACCTTATTTATATGGCCATACGACCCTACCTGTCTTTACGACCGTGCGAGATCGAAACCAGAGCGAAAGAACCGTCTCACAGTTCAAATATTGAGTAAGGGGAGGTCAAGCGAAGATGGTCGGAGATAAGAAATACAGCATGTGAATTAATGGTGTAACTAAATTGATTTTTGGATTCGGTTCTTGTTTGCCAATGTGTGATACATGGTTAGTATTAGGTACGGGTTTAGGGGTATTATGAATTATTATGGATTAATATTGGTCCTTTATGATAAGAATATGGAAATATTGAATTACGTAAAAAATATTTTTGAATATTTAGATTAATTAAGAGCTTTAGGAGCAGTAAGAATGCCTTTTATGTATGAAACGAGTAAGAACCATACCAAAGAACCATAGAAAAGACAAATTTAATATCATATTTAGAACTAATTTACAAGTTGAATTACAAAACAAGATTGTATGGGAATGAATATGTATGAATGCATAATATGTATGAATATACAAAGTTGACACTTCACCCCACCCCATTACCTAACAGGGTTGCCAGACTGAACCCCTAAGTAGATGCAAAAATTACCCCAAAATCTACGTAAAAGACTCCATAGATAATAAAACGAAAGGAAAGAAGTCATACAGTGCTCACACTTGGCCGCATCGGCGAAAAATTGAAAGTAAAACAGGTAGAGACTGCAAACACCTTACCAGACTTGGAAAAAACAACCTTAAGTTAATATACTAGAGTATAAATTAGCTTGGTCAAATGACACGGTTGATACGCGGTTCCTTTCTTGTGTAGAAACATTGCGGTCGAATGCAGAATACAATGTTCAGTATACATACACACGCAGATATTATTGGCGTTAATAATAAGTTGTAAACGCTGATAAATGTATGTTTCTGTGTGGGTTTCGGTGTAAGAGTTCGTAATGATTCGTTTTGGAGGATTAGTTAGATAAAATATTGGATATTGTATTTCTTGAACGTTAACCCTGTTAGTTTCAATGTATTCCTGATATAGATAACTTTGTTATAGTTGAAAGAATCTTCAGATCACTGTGACTTTAAATGGAACATTAAATATATTGCCATATCAAAATTTACATGTCTAATGCTATGACGATAAGTTAAGACAATATTGGGCAGTTGACATTCCAAATAAATAATGAATAGTGCAAAGAACCAAGCAAAATAGTAAAGAAAAAAATAGTCATTTTACTATAAATTATACATATTAAACTAATACTTGGTATCTCTACCTCAAGAACATTTACCCATAAATTAATTGTTTAAATTACCTGCCGTATATTAATTGAATAATTTCAATGTCACGCAAGATTTTTTCCAATATTCTTCAGTTGGGTACAAAATTTTGAACTGTAGAGCCTTCTTTAAGCCCTTAAGTTTAAGGTCTTACAACTTCGGAATTACCGAGTGACCTCCAAAAATAGAAACTCATTTTATGGGAAAATGTCGAGTGAAAGTGTGACATTGGTGGAATTACCGTGCAACTGTTCAAAAACCAATTTTGGTGTTATCTTATTCTAATAAATATGTACTGTTGTGTGAATTTTATTTAGATTATGTACTAAGAGAAGAAAAGATTAAACTGTAAGGTATATTCTTAGACGTAATTCTATAAGTTAACAGTAAATAAATGAAGGTTCTTTATGAAGTAAAAATCAACTAGACATGATTTTCAAATATTAAAGTTTTATTTCTATATTCATACTTAACTAAATACATATGTTATTATTTTGTAAAGTATTTTTTGTTGTTTAATAATTCAATAGCAACTTTAAAATCACAACACTTATTAAAACATGTTTACGTATTATTTTACGTACATTACATTCACATCACTTATATAACCTCTGAAGGGGTATACAGTACAAAAGGTAGTAAACAACTGTTGGATATCTAACTCATATTCTACAGCCTAAGACGTAAATTCTATTACGTCACATTTATCTTTACTCGCTATGGGGTTTTTCTAGAAATGTGTGATTGAGTAAATACAATATTGATAATTGTGAAGACTTACTCAGGAAACTGGTTCGTGGCACTTTTCAAAGAATTTTATTATTAAGGCCCTTGTATTCAAGGTTGTTGAATACAAATCTACATTATTCAATTTAATTTGTATTTCTTTTTGTATATATTATTATAATAACTGTACATAGTAACAATAATAATCTATTTATATTTACTCACTATATAAATGGGTGGTTTTAAGGCCTAACTATGCAATGATGTTAGATAGAACACTTAGACAAATAAAAACATAAAATATCAAAATTTATAAATAAGAACAATCGAAAGAATGTCACCTCGAAGTTTAACCTTACTATTTCGTTAACATCTTATCTATTAAATATTTAACATGCAGTTTCTACAAAAGTTCAATCAAATGATTTCCCTTTTTACATCACTCGCGTGGGGCCTTAAGTTCATAATATGTTACAGTTAAGGCGGAATAACAGGAAATTTCCGAGATGTCGGGTCACCTTGAAATTCAGGAAAATGTTTTCCTATCTCACACGGCTAGGTTCGGAACGAGATAATGAATCATCATTCTGTATGGAAATGTTTGGGAATTGTCTCACTGTATAGAACGAGGTTGAATAAGGTACTGTTAGTTATTTTATAAGTGACGGAGGGGATATTGTTATTATATTTCTGTCTATCCTGAAAGGGAGCATTGATTGTATACATATATGTATGTTTTTGTCTCTATTTATATCTACTCTGAAAAGGGGTAAGATCGTGATTGTATTTTTTTAGTTTGGGAAACATCTAAGTGTCATGTCTCTGTTAAGGTTGGAAATGTTATCATTAAATTACAATAGAGGGCGTGACTTAGACCCGGATTTCAATACTTCAAGCCCTAGTCGTAAGAGGGTAGTAATGTACGTATAAGTTTAGTTATATATAAAATTCCATATCCTCCTATAGTACAATTTAATTTATACATATTTATATGCCATATTTCTTAGTAGGCTCTATATTATAATAACTATTTATACTTTAGCCTTAGAGTTAGCAAGATGTAAAATCAGTTAGAATTTGGTGCTTTTACGTTCTATCTCTCCCATTAAGTATTATAAACTTGAATTATATATACATATATTAGTATATGAGAATTACATAACTTTACGTTCAAATACCTTACTTGATAACAAAATGAGTGTAATATTATTTCTTAATTTCTGGTGCAATGGAGTACACAATTTTAATGTTGAAGTAATACATGACGTCACGACTGCGATACAGTTCTGGGTAGTCAGAGGTTATGTGACTAACGTGGGAATTGCTTCAAGGTCGCATTATAGACTCAGTAGAACAGAATTCTAGCAATAGTTGAATGTTTGTATTCTATTTACATACATACAAACATTTTATATGATATGTACATAAATAGATAAAAGGGGTAGACAGTACAACAAGTTCCATAATTTTGTTCACAAATATATTGTAATAGATAAAAGGGAAGGTAAAAATATCTTTTTTCTTACATAATACTAAGCTAGCCTATGAAGCAATATCAAGACAATTATTATTTAGCATATCAGGTGTAATATTTCAGTAAAAGGTTAATGGTTGCCAATCCATCACATAATAACTACCGTAATTACTCCACAGTCCTTTAATTCCCACGTACTATGTATTTAGTGATGGTAGTTGGTTATATTTAAGTTAAGTCCCGTAAAGGCAAAATTAACGAGATTATTTAACCTATATGGTAAATAATATTAATTAATTAATACTCAATTACCTATATCTCAATTCCGATTGTTTACCTGCTAATAGATTGGTTCTCAAATATCATAAACAAGTGTGTCCATGTTTATTGCGTAGTGTTTATCGTTGCGGATGATAATATTGTTATGAAAAGTTGTGGTAAAATACACAAGGCTCACGTACGAAATGAGTAAACAAAGAATTTTATTAGCTATGTTGCAGGTAGCGACATCTGTTAACGCGATGGTGAACTAATTGATACTTTGTTCCTGGATTAGTTGGTGTTAAACAAGATAGATGACGTGTGTGTTTGTGTTTATTGTGAAGGTTGCGTTATTTTTGGGTTTAGACAATTTAATGCTACGTCAACTAGATGTCAGTAATAAATGAATTGAAAATAGAGTTTCCTTTAATAACTTATTTTAATCAGTATTTATATGTTATTTCTCGTGAACATCTTTCTAATTTTTTATATAGTGTCGCCAACTTGTATCGATTGAATGGATCCATTTTCACTTTTCTACTTAGAGATCCCGCCACATAAGGTGGCAGTTGGAGGCGTCGCCACAGTCGCGTAATTCAGTGTTACCAGTAAACACGCCAAAACTAGCACTCACTGTGCCATACGGCTCGATACATTATAGGTTTCATTTGTAACGGTCTTTGGTTGCAGAGCTATAAACTCAAATAAAACAAATTAATATATCAAAGTCAAAATATGTTTATTAAACTATTTCAAACATGATTAATAATTAACGGGACTTATCCTTCTTATTATATATTACATATATTATGTGTTCCTTCACTCTGTCCGCAATAGACCGTTTAGTGTGTTCGACGTAGGATTTCCCACAGCTGCAATCAATCTTATACACACCCTTATATCTTATATCATGAGTATAAATCGCGAATCTCTTAAAACTATTATTTCTAACATGGCACTGAGCATTGTCTTTACATATTTTTTACCGAGGTTAGATCAGCGGAGACCCTAGCTTGGAGAAGAACTAACAAGAAACTCCGGAAATCAATTTATTATAATCACCCTTAACAAACATAAAAATTACAAAGAGTGGGCAAAAAACACAACGCTGGTAATACTAAATTTACCTTTCATACAAAATAACACGCAATGGCGGTAACGTCAAATTTAGTTCCAAGTTTGGCTACTGCTACCTTATGTAGCGGGATCTCTATCTACTTGCATCCATTATGTCAACCACCTGTCACTAGTTCAAATTAATGTCCCTAGGACACGCAAAAGACGATTTGAATCCATTAAAGGTGTGTATGCAAAACTCAATAATGTTTCGAAGTTTATTTTTAGTGTGTGTATGTTTATTATTGATTACGAATATATTCAGCCTGTGTCAGTTTCCGGTTTTAGCCAGCCTAGCTGTATTGTAGACTGCATTTTTGTTTTTGTATATATGATATATGTATTGAATATAGTGTTTTCATTCTTGCTATGTATCTAGTATCTAGTTATAGAAATTATTTCAAATTATATGTATGTTTTTATATATTAAGAGCTAATATGACCAGGTTTATTGTACGCAAAATGATACAGGACTGTCACCACTGACAAGGAAAAATGTCTGTCACTTTAGAATCTGATTATCGAGTTAGAGTACCTGTAGTCTACATTAATAAACGAACCTCAGAATATAAAGGCTAATAATAAACATAAAAGAACAGTCCGTTAGACATTACGTAGGAATATTGAATAACAGATTTTATGAAGACAACAGTTTGGCACTTGGCTGACTCTATGGAGGTAAAGGTTGGATAGCAATGATATTATTATGATACTACGAGTATACCACATTCACCCCCGCCTGTCTATGATGTAGTCTTGTAGATGACTTGGAAGTCTCCGAGCCCTTATGGGTCTCTCTTGAGCCGGAGAATCATCATTGAGCTGTTGTTGAGGTAAGTCTTCAGGAGATTCAGTATCAGATCCTTCTAAATCTTCAAAGTCGTTAGTCGACTGGTCTACGTCTCCAGGTAATGGTGCCAATTGTCTGTTTGAGACTGTTGATTCTCGGCCATCATTTCGTCTAACGTATGAATATGTAGGGTTGCTATGAAGTAGTTCTACTTCTTCAACAACAGGGTCGTTCTTGTTGCGGACATTTCTTCTCATTAGAATAGGTCCTGGTACGAGCCATGACGAAATAGATTCTCCTACTGGAGTGCGTCTTGGAAACGAAAAGATTCTTTCATGAGGGGTTGTGTTAACCGAAGTGCACAAGAGTGAGCGAACGCAATGTAATGCTGGCTTAACTGCGAGTTCCCAGTTTTCAATTGGCATATTCTTGGACTTCAGATTGAGTTGTATCGTCCGCCATAAGGTTCCGTTTAACCTTTCCACCTGCCCGTTACCTTGTGGGTTATAAGGTGTTGTTCGAGAAGAAGCGATTCCTTGTTTTCTCAGAAATGTTTGTAGTTCTTCCGACATAAAGGATGAGCCTCTATCACTGTGAATATACAAAGACTGACCAAAGTAGAAAAATATCTCTTTAAGACATTCGATAACAGTTGCAGTCGTCATGTCCTTGCAAGGGAATGCAAAAGGATAACGCGAGTATTCATCGATTGCTGTAAATAAATATTTATTAGGCGTATTAGATAGAAGGGGGCCCTTAAAGTCAATATTGAGCCTTTCAAATGGGGCGATAGCTTTTATTAAGGTACCCTTTGCTTTGAGGAAACGTGGTTTTATTTCGGCGCACACTCGGCATGATGCAGTCATTTGCTTAATTTCTTCAAGTGAGTACGGTAAATTCTTAGCCTTCGTATAATGAAACATGCGAGTTATTCCAGGGTGAGATAGGGCATCATGCAGTTCCATAAGCTTCGTGTTAGTCATGTAAGCACAGACCCTTGATAGAGCATCCGCAGCGACATTTTCTACCCCAGGCCTATAAATTATGTCGTAGTTGTAGCACGATAACTCAAGGCGCCATCTTTCGAACTTGTCATTTTTAATCTTAGAAGAGTGTTTTTGGTCGAAAATGTGGGAAACTGACTGCTGGTCGGTAATGAGAATGAAGTGCCGTGAGATCAGTAAATGTCGCCATTTTCTTAGGCTTTCCACTATTGCGCATGCCTCTTTTTCTACTGATGCATGTCTACGCTCACAGTCTGTTAAAGTCCTGGAGAAAAATGCTATTGGCCGGCCTCTTTGTGAAAGTGTAGCGGCTATTGCATAGTCAGAGGCGTCCGTCTCAACCGTCAATATTTCTTTGTTATCAATAGCGACTAGTGCTGCTTTCTGAATTTCTGACTTCAGCAGTTTAAAACACGATAGGGCTTCATTATTTAACGGAAATTTACAATAGTTCACTAGCGGCTGTATCTTGCCTGAAAAGTTCTGAACCCATTTCGCGTAATGGGCGAAGAACCCGAGCGATCGTTTCAGTTCAGCTTGATTAGTAGGCACTGGTAATTCGAGAAGTGGTTTGAGGCGATCTTTGTCTGGTACAATGATGTTGTTCGTAATAGTGTAGCCTAATAGACTTACAGATGTCATGTTGAATTTGCTTTTCTTTTTGTTCAGAGTAAGGTTGTATTTGGAGACTGCTTTCATGAACTTGTCGAGGTTCACATCATGTTCTTTTTGTGTTTTTCCCCACACTGTGAGATCGTCAAGATATGCAAAAGTTCCATCGAGTTTCTCTTGTTCGATGATAAAACTAAGAGTGCGCTGGAACGCAGCAACGCCATTCATGACTCCAAGTGGAATTCTAGTAAATTGGTAGAGTTTACCATTCGCCTCAAAAACTGTAAAAATCCTTTCTCTTTTTAATATAGGTATTTGATGCTATGCAGATTTCAAATCAATTTGACTAAATATGTTGAATCTTGCAACCTTAGACACGATGTTTTCGACATGAGGTAGAGGGTACGCGTCTAAGTACGTGAATTTGTTGATCGTTCTAGAGTAGTCAATAACAAGACGTTTACGATGATTGCCACCACCAGTCAGAAGCACTTGAGCACACCACGGAGAGTTACTTGGTTCTATTACCTGGTCTTGAAGTAACTTTGAAATCTCTTGTTGAATAAAATTCTCTTCTTCGTCAGAGCGTCTTCTTGATTTGATAGCAATAGGTGCAATGTCGGCAGATTGATGAGCAAATATGGATGCTGGTGGGACTGTAGCTTCTATCACACATATTTGTAAAGGTTCCTTTGCTCCTCCGAATTGGAACTCCAACTTCGAGTGGTCTTTGAGTATGTCATGGCCGACTATGACGTCAGCGCAAAGGTTATCTACCACTAGTAGAGGGCGGTGTTTGTAAACATGCTTGTCAATTGTAAGAGTAGCAAAGCAGATAGCATCAACAAAGGACGTGTGATTAACTGAAGCAAGAGAGATGGTCTGGTTGTATGGCTTTAGTTGGAGCTTCATTGTTTGGGTGATGTTTCTATTTATAAAACTCACAGAACTTCCCGTGTCAATCAGAGCGTCCGCACGAGTGTCATTTACGGTTATTGATATCGTCGCTGTCTTGAGACTTGCTGGAGAAGCAGCTGAAAAGACTGAATTTGTCGAGAAAAATACGGCATTGCTCTGTTTAGTAGCAGATTTGCTACCTGAACGACAAACTTTTGAAAAATGCCCTATTTTGCCGCAGTTTTGGCATTCTGAACGAAAAGCAGGACATTTAATTCGTCTGTGTACTTTTCCTCCGCAAAAAAAACACTTCTGTGACGATGACGGTGAAATAGCGGCTGTTACTTCAGAGTTATTCGACGATGTACTTAGTCTCGTTTCGTTTTCTGGTGCTGACAAGGCATTCATGGTTGTTTGGTTGTTGTCCTCTATTGTTTGACAATCCTTTTGAGCAGTTTCTATTGTTTGTGCCTGCTTAATAGCTGCATCCAACGTTACAGTACAATTTTCCAATAGTCGTTCTTTAATTTTGGTCGATTTTATACCTGATATAAAGGCCCCTCGTATAGCTTGGCTTTCGTGTTCAGAAGCTTCAACTTTGGTGTAGTTGCAGTCCTTAGCTAGAAGACGTAATTCTCGAACAAAGTCTGCAATAGTCTCAGTTGATTTCTGCTTCCGCGTTGTAAGTATGTGGCGAGCTAATATTTCATTTTTAGGCGTTATGTACATGTTTTTAAGTACTGTGATTGCAGCTTCATAACTTTCAGTACCCTTTATATGGTTGTAGATATTAGCAGACAAATGATTAGCGAGTAACCTCAGCTTTACCTTATCTTGCACAGGTGTAGTTGGCGAAGCTTCTGCTTCGATGAAGTTTTCGAAGGTGTATAGCCAGTGGGTCCATTTGGCTTCAGCGCCGACACATTCTGGGTCAACTTCAAATTTGTCAGGCCGCAGATATTTAGCGAAAGGATCGACATCATGTCTTTCTTTAGCCATATTTTAAGGTTGCAAGATTCAACATATTTAGTCAAATTTTATGTTTATTAAATTGTAGTCTACATTAATAAACGAACCTCAGAATATAAAGGCTAATAATAAACATAAAAGAACAGTCCGTTAGACATTACGTAGGAATATTGAATAACAGATTTTATGAAGACAACAGTTTGGCACTTGGCTGACTCTATGGAGGTAAAGGTTGGATAGCAATGATATTATTATTATACTACGAGTATACCACAGTACCCGCCACATAAGGTGGCAGTTGGAGGCGTCGCCACAGTCGCGTAATCCAGTGTTGCCAGTAAACACGCCAAAACTAGCACTCACTGTGCCATACGGCTCGATACATTATATTGAGGTTTCATTTGTAACGATCTTTGGTTGCAGAGCTATAAACTCAAATAAAACAAATTAATATACCAAAGTCAAAAGTCAAAATATTTTTATTCAAAATAGGCCCTATCATACGCTCTCTTTGAAAGTTATTTTATGATCTAAGTACAAATTAAAAAAACTATATATTGACAAAAGGAATATATATGAGTGAAGTGGAAGGGCGGTTACGTAGGGGCCGGCCTAATAAGACATATATGTAACAGTCAGATAGACGCTATATTGAAAAAAGATGACGTTAGGAGTACCTATAACCGCCGAGAGTGTATTAGAGAATGTATGAATGTCAATGAAGCGAAAGTGGTCTGTCAGGATCGGGACAAATGGGGATCCGTGATCTCTGCCTACCCCTCTACAGGGAATCAGGCGTGATGTGTATGTATGTATGTAAAAAAACTATTTCAAACATGGCACTGAGCATTGTCTTTACATATTTTTACCGAGGTTAGTTCACCAACCATTTCGGCTGCTCAAGATGCCACGTCATGAAGACCACGACCGCTCTGATAAGAGCGTAACGATTGAGAAGAAGAAGTTCAGCGGAGACCCTTGGAGAAGAACTAATAAGAAACTCCAGAAATCAATTTATTATAATCACCCTTAACAAACATAAAAATTACAAAGAGTGGGCAAAAAACACAACGCTGGTAATACTAAATTTACCTTTCATACAAAATAACACGCAATGGCGGAAACGTCAAATTTAGTTCCAAGTTTGGCTACTGCCACCTTATGTGGCGGGTACTCTAATACGTTGTTTTGAGGTGTCTATACAAGAACAAACACACTTGTTTCATAAACGGACATGTGAACCTCTGATTAGCCCACTAGACCTTCGTGAATGTGTGACTAGCTCCGTGAGTGAACGATTAATAACTTGAACACTAATCGAGAGGTCCCGGGTTTGATTCCCAATGAGGCAGAATTAAGAACTACGCTTTTCTGCTTTCCAGTCTGGTTATTGATTATATTATGCTATGTTTGTGTTTATCTATGTATAATAAGTACATATTTGTTAAATATACGTTGACTAGTACCCTTAACACAAGTCTTAATTGAACTTACCAAGAGGATAGTTGAATTGGTGTAACTGTGTCCTGTGGTAACTGGCTTTGATTGGCCAATTGAATTGGCCAATGAAAACTTCATTTAATTACGTTAATAAATTGGAAAATCACAGACCGAAAGCACAGCCGAAAGTTAAAAATTTCAAAGTTTTGCTACAAACAAAGCGGAACCCAACGGTGCATGAATTGTATGTCATATTAAACACCCGAGTATGTGAGGTTATGACTGATGTGAGTTACAGCCCTTCAGTTTCAAATAAATGTACTTTAAGTGTTTTCTCCTATAAAAAAACTAATTATTTTATTTCTCACTCGTGGTGTATCACATACCCTCTAATATTCTAATACTAAATATAAAGAGGTATGCAGTGGACATTCAAATTTTTTTGTTTAATTTCGTGGCATTAAGTTTCTATGAGTATGGAGCTCGATTGACTGTTCGGCGGCAGTGGTGGTAAAGATTAATGGTCGTAAAGTGATCATAATATTTAATATCAGTTTATTTGATAGGGGTATAATAAAAACCAAATGTTAGAAAATAATAACACGAATTATTTTTAATCTATTTTATTGATTCAATTTGAACTTTGAACTCACAATTAAAATGCAGCACAAAAACACAAATGTATTATTAAACCATTAACATTATTGTTTAATTACAAGTTACTTGACGAAAATGGAAAATGTAAAAGTAATACATAATGCTTTAAAAGGAAAGTTAAATATTTCACAAACGAGTGTTCTTTATTTCCAAATCAATCAACAGTTTATTCGAAAGTACCGATAAGATGTCAAAAATCTCGTTTGGATCCTTTGAGCAAAAGTTTTATAGAAAAATAATCAGTTATAGGTGATTATACGAATATCAGAGCGGTTAGTTTGTAGCTGGTTACAATGATACTTAATCCTTATACAAATCTAAGTCAAACATATTATTGCCTGGGCCCTTTACACTTATGCCTGAGACACACAAACCGTTGTACACTAGTGACACCTATTGTCGGAACAACACTCCATCCCGAGACCAATAAAGTTTGGGAAAATCACGAATATACAGCATACAAAACCATATCACAAATTCATCAGACAAGTTGACTTGAAAATTCATTTAATCCAGACATCTTTTCGATATAAGTATGTAGTTTTCTTGATACTTGTTTTGTATAAAGTATGCGAATGATTTTCCCAGTTCGACTGATATGACTTCCTTATCCAATAAGACTACGCCCGTAAACAAATAGAAAAATGTGTGTATAATTAGCTTATGTAATAGATAAGCTTATGTATATCGTAATACTGAGGCTGCGTACATACATTCTCTTACCTACTGCTCCTCGAGTGGTATGTGGGGATAAATACGAGCGGCAAGCCCTTACGTTAAACGGACGAATGCGATATATAAGTCATAAATATTGTATAATAATATTTGCCATTAAAACTATGTATTCTGACGCTAAAACATCTATAGGTATTACTTTTGTACATCTACTTATACAATAACCGTACATACACTTACTAAGCTTAAAATGCTCCGCTTAACTGCCTTGTCTAAGGTGTGCTCGGCTTCTGATAGAACGAGCTCATTACGAGCGAATTTTATTACCTTCGTGGCTTAAAAACTCTAGTAGTAAAAATTTAACCCCGCCAGCACACCTCAAACACTCAGCCGATGTCAAAGAACGAATAAAAGAGTAATATTGTCACACAGATGAACGGGACGGAAAAGGCAGGTTTCTAACAGACTACTAGGGAAGTATGAAAGTGACAGTTGTTGAATAAGTAGAGACGAAAGCAGATCGAAGTGTCGAGTGCCCGTTCATCTGTATATAATGTAATTTCCACTAAATACACATTGATTATTAAAATATATCTTCGCATTTTAATATTACGGTAAAAATTCACGATTATGTACTAACTAACGTTTCCAAACAGAACGGGCAAGCGGGCTAGTGGCGGTTACGGTGAATCTATGCACGCGGAGATCTATGTACAACACGTACACACATTGGACGTTTAATCCGACCGGTGGACGGGGCGCCCCCAGGAGCACTAAACTAACCGAGGGAACGAATGCGAAGTGAGATCAAATACCTTAAAGTGTTAAACGAACGAGAAAATCCTTCCTCAGGGCGCCCAGCCCACGAGAGGCTCAATAACTTAACGTTACAAGAAAAGTCCACTACAAAAGTGACTTAATAAAGACTAGGATACTTAGATAATTAAAGCTAACCTTAACGAAAACTAATATTTGGTGCAAAAACTTAACGTAAAACGGTAGAGTCAATAACTGAACAAACGACTTGTTGACTAAACGAGATATTATTACTAATCACACAAGCTTCTTGATAAATATTGAAAAGAATTACTTTCTAATGAAGGGAGAGTAAATTGAGTTACATTTAGTTAAATCTAAGACACAGAACTTGTCAACTAGGCTTTACACGATTATAACACTCACGAGAATCTACACACGTAGAGTGCCTTAAGGGCTTATGTCTAAACATCGACAAACGACGATAAAAACATGAAGGCAACACTGCCTTTCAATCTAGAATCTTAAAGAAACTTCCTTTTTAACCATACCTTTATATTTTTATCACACATGGTACTACTTCAAATGTTGCATTCAAATGAATATTGGTAAGTTTCTTTTGATACCAACTATTCAGGATTTTTATTGTTTTGAAATAAGTGAGTAATTTTATTCCCATCCTAGCTTGAAAAATTCAATATTATAAATTTTTATGGTGGTATACAGATAATTACTGTAATTATTATAAATGATAACCATCAATATGGTATAAAAAGCCTTCAAATAAGAACTTCTATGGCAAAAGAAACTCCTTGTGCTCCATCGGATGACGTCACAAGTCCTGTGTCTTGATCGCTGGATGGTTTATTTTACTCCTTCACTTCGAAGTACTTGTACGTGGGGTTCTCGTAGCCGTTGATCTGCATATTTGCTACGTGCCGCTCTTCAGGAGTTGGGGCTACGGCGCCGGTTTGTTCAACCTGAAGTACAAGATATTTTCAGGTAACATGCGAATGAAAATGTTATGTTTATTTATATTTTTATGAATATTTATTTGGGAGTATCAAGAATAGGAAGTCCTTATATGTAAAACAATTGCAATGAAATAGCTAGGACTATCAGATTTGTGAGGTGTACGCCCCCACATCGGCACACTCAGACCAAGAGGTAGAGGCCCTATACGATGATATCGAACGGGCCTTGCATCATACCACGTCCGCTCACTACAACGTTGTGATGGGGGACTTCAACGCTAAAGTTGGTCGAAGGGAGAGTGGTGAATCGAGGATTGGACCACACGGCATTGGCAGTCGGAATTCCAGGGGACACATGTTGGTCCACTTTCTAGAATCGCAGGGGCTGTATCTTATGAACACTTTTTATAAGAAAAAGCCCCAACGGAAGTGGACCTGGAAAAGTCCCGACGGAAACACCTTTAACGAGATCGACTTCATCATGGCGGATAAAAAGCACATATTCAGGGATGTCTCTGTGATCAACAGGTTTAATACCGGAAGTGATCACCGCATGGTAAGAGGCACCCTGAATATCAATTATAAGCTAGAAAGGATGCGCATGATGAAGTCCACGCTCCGACCGACCCGACTGCAGATGGCTGCTGGTTCATCCAAGTTCCAGTTGGAACTCCAGAACCGCTTTGCCATTCTGCAGACCACGACCAATGTTGACGAGGACCTCGAAAATGTGACCAGAATAATCGGCGAGGAAGGGAGCCGGTTCTGCAGGGCTCGAGCTGGGAGCCGTAAGTCGGATCTCTCGGACGAGACTTTGGACCTTATGAGGTTAAGACGAGAAACTCCACAGACATCTCCTTCGCAAACAGCTACGCTAAACAAACAGATAAAGAAGGCAATACGACGTGACCTACGTAAGGCTAATGCTCTCCTCATCAAAGAGTTGATCGAGCAAAATCGTGGGATGCGCGTATTCGCCCGAAAACTGGGACGTAGCCATATGACGAAGTTGAGGACTGCTCGTGGAGACATGGTCACCTCTAAACCAGAGATCTTGTCTGAGATAGAAGATTTTTACGGCCAGTTATACCGCTCGCGATGCCGAAATCCGGTTCCTGACCCCTCCGATTCGAGGGCCACATTGACACGCCACTTCACTGAGGACATGCCTGAAATAGCTTTGGATGAGATTGAAATGGCCTTAAAACAGCTTAAAAATGGAAAAGCTCCGGGAGAGGATGGAATCACCTCTGAGCTGCTGAAATCTGGTGGAAGACCGGTTCCGAGGGAGCTCCAGAGAATTTTTAACAATGTCATCTTCTCCGGAAGAACTCCAGAATGTTGGGGCAGAGGTGTGGCTGTTCTGTTCTTTAAGAAGGGAGATAAAGCCCTCTTGAAGAACTACAGGCCGATAACACTTCTGAGCCACATATATAAGCTGTTCTCGAGGGTCATTTCCAATAGAATCTCAGCCAGGCTAGATAGCTTTCAGCCTCCAGAGCAGACCGGGTTTCGACGGGGCTTTAGTACCATGGACCACATCCACACGCTGAGGCAAGTTATACAGAAAACTGAAGAGTATAACCAGCCACTATGCCTCGCGTTTGTGGACTATGAGAAAGCCTTTGACTCGGTCGAGACCTGGGCAGTCATGGAATCCTTGCAGCGATCTCAAGTCGACTGGCGATACGTGAGTGTGCTGAGACATATCTATGATTCCGCCATGATGACCGTTCAACTCCAAAGCCACGGCACGAAACCTATCCAGTTGCAGACAGGTGTCAGACAGGGGGATGTTTTGTCCCCGAAACTGTTCTCGAGTGCACTGGAAGATGTCTTCAAAACGTTGGATTGGGTTGAACGGGGAATAAATATAAATGGGGAATACATCTCGCACCTCCGCTTTGCTGACGATATCGTCTTGATGGCAGAGTCGCTGCAGGATCTGGAGGAAATGCTGTCCGAACTAGATGCTGCTTCTCGACGCATCGGACTCGGGATGAATTTAGAAAAAACCAAAATCATGTCTAATGATTTGGTGTTCCCGAGACCGGTTGCCCTTGGGGGCACTCCCGTAGAAGTTGTTTCCCAATACGTTTACTTAGGCCAAATTATACAGCTTGGCAGAAACAACTTCGAAAGGGAGGCGGACAGAAGAATACAGCTGGGATGGGCAGCATTTGGGAAGCTAAGGCATGTTCTCACGTCGTCTTTACCACAATGCCTGAAAACTAAGGTTTTCAATCAGTGTGTGCTCCCCGTTATGACGTACGGATCTGAGACGTGGACACTCACTGCGGGACTAGCCCACAAATTCAAGGTCGCTCAGCGTGCTATGGAGCGGAAGATGCTCGGGGTTTCTCTGGTAGATCGCATCAGAAATGAGGTGATACGCCAGAGAACTAAAGTTACCGATATTATGAAAAGAATTAGCACGCTGAAGTGGAGTTGGGCTGGTCACGTATGCAGAAGGACTGATGGTCGCTGGAGCAAAAAAGTCCTAGAGTGGAGACCGCGTCTCAGTAAACGTAGTGTGGGGCGACCCCCGGCAAGGTGGGAAGACGACCTGCGCAGGTTGGCCGGCATCGAATGGATGCGAACGGCCACTGACAGGGAGAAGTGGCGTCATTTGGGGGAGGCCTATGTCCAACAGTGGATTCAGACAGGCTGATGATGATGATGATGATGATATCAGATTTTAGAATTTTGATTGTATGAAAGTTTCTGCTCTTTTACATTATAACTAACTATTTGCACTTAATTCCTCATATTTTGATGACTAGTCTTATTATAAAAAAACTAGCAAATTCAAGCATACAAACTGTCAACACAATATTTAAAATAGTAAGTGACTTTTAAAAATGTACAACACCAGTTAAAAATTCGATGAAGAGAAATTGCGCTATACTGAAGAGCGAGACAGAAATTGTGAAAACCTTCATCCAAGAAAAAGAAGATCCTAAGAAAGTAATAAAGTCATAGGATATACACGTTTTGCGCCTACCTGCACGAACCCTTGCGCCAGTGGCGCCCTGGAGCGGCGGCGCGCGACAGCTATGGCGACGGCGGCGGCGGCTGCGATGGCCGCCACTCCCACGCAGATGGCGGGGTAGAGCGCGCCGTTGTTGGGGCCCGAAGGACCGTTCGATATGCCGCGGATTGTGAAGCCCTAGAATTTAATAGAGTATTACACGTTAGCGTAGATACGTTGTCTTTGGTCTAGTAGTGTGAGAAAGAATATCAGTCGTTTATTTCGTACATTGAAGCTAAATTCATATTTTATTTTTTTGTGTACTGTGCTTGTATGGCACACAAATGAAACACTAAGTATATAGCAACATCCTACAGAGTCTCTGAGGAAGGATTGAAGGACGTGAATTTACGTATGCTACTATTTACACAGAAAGTCTTTTTATATGTATATTGGACCAATCCCACAATTCTGATTAAGAAATCCACTGATAGTTCAAACTATATATCGGATGAAAGCTGTCATACAACATCTAATATATCACTGAATACTCACAGGTTGCGAATGCTGTATCTCGTGTTTGAGCGAGTGGGCAGGTGGAGGCGGCACTCTCTCTTCAGCCTGTTCCAAAGCGGCCCTCAGACCCTCGCCCTCCATTCCCTCGGGGCCCTTCGTGGTCTCCGTCACTTCAGACTCTGTGGTCTCGGGCGAGGTACTGCTGCTGGTTTCCTACATAATAATAAAAAAACATGTACAAAGTGTTCTGAATCATCGCGGTAACGGTCTTTGACAGCAAATAAGTAAGACTTAATTTCAGTGACTTTTCAAGTATGTTAGGCGGTTTTAGTAGGTATAGTCGTATCGTGAGCGTATTTCTTTTTAAAATGTCAATTTTCTTTTCGTTTCATCAAATGAATGTCACATTCGCATGTCTTTAGACATTTTTTTTAATTCATATTTTGGGAGAACTATACTTTTTGGGATCTCCACCTTTTATTTCATATACTTCTTTGAATCAAATGAGGTACTAGTAATTTTTGATTTTTCTCAACTGATCCTATTATACGTAGTGTAAGACGCCCCCCTGCCAGGTGGACCGATGACCTCAAGAAGGTTGCTGGTAGTGGCTGGATGAGGGCCAAGAAAGATCGTCTTTTGTGGCGTACCCTTGGGGAGGCCTACGTCAAGCAGTGGACTAATACAGGCTGATTGATTGATCCTATTATTATGATTAAATCAAAACATTTATCATTTTGATCACTTCATCTTTAAAATACTTCTACATTCTCATAGTACCAAAGTAGTCTCTCACCGTAACAGTAGTCTCCTGAGTGTAAGCCCTGGAGGTAGTAGCATCCACCATGGAAGGAGAGGCGCTGGCTGGTGCGGGGGAGCCAGAGGAAGACATCGCAGAGTAGTTGTGGGTAGTGGGAGCTACTGTGGTATCGTCACTGTCATTTAATTCGCTGGCTTCATCGTCTGATTCCTCGCTTTCCTTGACTCCGTTGGAGGTCTGGTAAAATAAAAAAAGGAGGTAAAATGGTGGCTGCAAATGATGAGAGGAAATGTTTTAAGAGATTTTCTGTGAGGTGCTTAGGTGAAATATTTATAAAGAAAGTCAATGAAACAGTGTAACAAAGAAAATACATGTGCTATTGTCGCAATTTTTGTAAGAGCTATTGTATTAACACGGGATGATTAGTTTAGTAAGTAAGTTATATAAATAACAGTTCTAACTTGTGCTTCCATACATTGTAATTTACTGCCTTTTACCCGGCATTCTTTCGACTAGAGAATTATAAGATAACTGAGGCATTAATTGAGAGATTTGTTCGGCATGTCTTAAGAGGCAAATTCCTTGAGAGGGGCTAGCTTCCATCACCATACTCTTTCACTAACCCTAGCTCTTTCCTCTTGAATGTCGGCCCTCTGTCGGGTGCGCTGGTCTTTCTTAGCGTTCAGTTGGTCGCGGGCCGTTTGTTCCTTTTGGACCTCTGCCTCGATCCTGTCCAGAAGCAACTCCTCGGCCTCTGGGGTCATGGACATGAGGGACACAGCCATGTCGTCCTTCGATTGCATGGACTGGGAATATTTACATAAAGTTTATTTTTGAGGTTATGTTTTTGGGACCACATGTTTTTCGTTTTTTTTCTTCTAATATGATGCGAAATGTGCAATTTGTGCAAAAATTATGAAGTAATTGCATGAAACTAAATGTAAGTACTATCTACATTATTGTAATTTTTATTAATACCAGTAAAATGGTGCCACAACAAAAATATTGTACAATAATATTACGAACCAATTGAACACTGAGGTAACATAACCATCAACATATACAATTATTCAATCCCCCACAATTCGTTTCTATTTTAAACACCTTTGAAAAAGTATTCTATACAAGTAATCACAGTTTCAAATTAAAGTTCAGTGACCAAAGGTAAATAAGTGCAATTATTCTATACATCGGTGCATCGATTCTATACATTCTATACACAGTAAAGCAGGAAGAAAGACGTCCTGTTCCGAATACTCACAATTACCTGGACATAGTCCTCAATGGCGGTTCCGATGCTGGCGTACAGGTGGGGGCGACGTCGCAGCGCTGTCAGAGCTCGTTGCAAAGCACGGTCTGCATCCTGCGAATGCCATAGAATGTAGCTTTCAAGTTTTAGTTATATATTAGGAGAAGCACTGATAACAATTCTATGAAATACTTCAAAACAAATTTTTATTCTCGACCAGCATCGAAAGACTAAGATGGACATCTGCATCGAGTAATACGACAATAATGGATCAAAAAAGGTCCATTGTGTTAATATGTTAAGCATGAGCAGTGACAAGTACTATATTTTGTTGATACAGACCATACTTATACAAAACTGTCTTATATGTAAACTATTCAGTAACAAAAACCTTAACACCATTTTGTAAGCATAACCCAAGAACTGTGACTTAAGTTCCCAAATATTCCTTCGCATTCCCTAGTTACCTGTAGTCGGTCAGAAGCCCTGGACCTTTCAGCCGCAGCAGCCTCCTTGCCAGCGGCGGCAGCCCTCTTCCAGGCGGCCAAAGCACCAGCCCTTTCTGCTGCAAGAGCTCGGACCAATCGCTGGAGACACTTCTGTACACGACGGGCCTAAGAAATATGATTGAGTGGCATAAATAAGTATGATGTAGGTATAGGTGATTGCGACACATACAGTTTTTAGAGTTTAAGTAATTTAGAGGGTCTAAAGTGAACTGAAAAGCTGAAAATCTTTAAGTATAGGTAGATAATCTGTTCCTAGTAAAAATGAACAAGCATAATTCACGTATCTATTAAGAAAAAAATGTAGATAAAAATAATTATGCTATACAAAGAATTTTCAAAATCTCATTCGGTAGCGAAAGATCGTTTTGATAAATGAATATATTTAGTTTTATACACATCATAAAAAATACGAGAGTCAGAAAAATATAATTACCAACAAAACCTTTTTAGAACAAGTCAACCTAAATCCTAAATAAGACCATAACCATAATGTCAATAGTCAACTTACATTTGGACAATCACAAACCCATAGTCATAATAATACCAATAAACAACTTACATTTGGTGGAGTATCCTTAAGAGATCGGTTGTAACAAGCGAGGGCAGTACGACGCCGTTGGGCCAAGTGGGCCAACACCCTCTGCTGGTGCAGGGCGGCGAGGCGGCGGCGCTCAGCCACTCCTTCTTCTTCAAGGTTCTGGGGGGAAATGTGTAACTAAATGGTATGGTAGTGATAGGATGTTTGGAGAAGTTTCGGTGGTACCAAATTATAGGTGTAGTATCTAGATTCAAAATTGAATAATTTACTATATTGCACTATTTCGCCTAGTGCAAGGGAAATAGATAAACAAGGAAGCAGTAAAATGAAACACTTAATAACCCTATATAGGAGTGGCTACGATTTTGATTGTTCAGTTGAAAAATGTAAACTTGTAAAGTATTAATCGTACCAGATTCCGTTTATAGACGATTCAACTAACATGATTGCAATACTCCATTAGCAGATACTTAAAATACTCTTGTAAGAAATTTCTTTTATATAAGTGTAGTAAGTGTCTTTTGATTATAAATTTATGGTAATAAAATATTTTTCAACTTCCAAGTAAATAGCATCAGCAAGAAATCAACCTCTCTGCGTCTCACCTGGATATTGGTCTGGAACTTGACAGTCATCCTGGAGCGGAAGATCTGGGCCGCAGAGGGGTCAGAGGCCATCATCTGCTGGTAGCGCTCCTCCAGCTCAGACCACTCCTTCATCACCTTTGTAATCTGGAAATTGAAGATGAAACTCTCATAAAAATGTACCGATAATTTATCTTATATATCAGTAACAAAATTTTCTCCGACGGCCTTTGTACGAAATTTGTAAGGCACCGAAAATTGTTTCAATTGCCCACGCGCGCTCGAAATCTATCAAGGTTATGCTTTTAAGTATATAGCATTTTAAGATCACAACATCTTCATCTAGCACCTTGGTCATCTCTTACCACATGGTACCACAAAATCCGTAATACAATCACGCTTGTACGATGGGCTTACCTTTTCCCGATGGGTCTCCTCGAGACGCTGCTGGGCGTCTTTGTAGCTCTGGTGCTCCGTTCGGGGGTCAAAGTGCGAGAAGTAGGGGTCTGAGGTCGCCGTCGAAGCCTGCAATTTGAAAACAAGGTTCTTTCAGCTATTGGACTTATGAAAACATATCTTTGTTCTATGCATACCTAGACTAAATTGAAAGAACTATTTATTTCTCTGTTTATATTTATACGAACTTATGCATAAAGTTTTTTTTTAATTTAGAATGGGATTGCTCTTGGCCCATACCAATCCAAGTAGTTGGATTAGTCAGGCCTAAGGTGGAGCGAGCTCTCCCAGAAAGTGCTTGTGCACCCGCATACTGAAAATCTATGTTATGCATTATTTAGAATTTACTTATTTATGTGATCATTAGTCCTTTTGCAATAAATAATTCCACACTATTAATTAATTACTCAAAACTAATCAAACATGTATGCACATTCTAAAAAATAACTGCATCAATAAGTATCTGAATTTTACTTCTCTTACCGGTGTAGTTGTAGTAGTAGTGGTGGTGGTAGTAGAACTGGTAGTGGTGGGAGCTGACGCGTCTTGCCGAGGCCAGGCGTTGTCGTCACTGTCTGTATAGTCATCATCTTCGGTATCATCGTCACGAGCTATTTCTGCGTCCTCCTCTTCATCCATATCTGATGGGTGAAGGATATTTGTATGATAGAGGAAAACGTTTAACGTATATAGATAATGTGATAACTAACTGAGACACATACCTAATTCAGTAAGCAATAGGAATTTATTAAGAGTATTGTTCGCGGAATTGAGCCAAATGAGTATTTTCATTTTTCAGTTTAGGTTGTAAACTAAATTTTAACACTAAATTGGTTCAATTATTTATCAGTTCTAAATACAGATGAAAAATTTGTCAATTACTTATACCCCCAACAAAACGATAACCCATATGCAACAACACCTTTCCCATTCACACTTTTCCAACACATCACTACTCTCTTTGTCTCTCCCGAGATACAGTCAACAGACT
The DNA here is from genome assembly GCA_030578115.1 of Leucoptera coffeella. Taxonomy (NCBI): domain Eukaryota; kingdom Metazoa; phylum Arthropoda; class Insecta; order Lepidoptera; family Lyonetiidae; genus Leucoptera; species Leucoptera coffeella. Next base: position 90,489 of record JAMBLF010001342.1, read on the forward strand.
AGTTTAGGAGAGCACTGCCCATTTTTGTAACTAGTTTAAGATTTTATGTAAAATAAACTTTTTTAAACGTTTTTTCAACTTTTTTTCTTACCATCATCAGTATCGTCATCATCATCATCATCGCTGAGGTTGAGAGCATCATCATCGTCATCATCATCCAGGGAGTCATCATCAAGGAGGTCGTCATCCCTCTCGTCCATGGCGGCGGAGGCTGCCAACATCTCTTCGCCACCTGGGCTCACTGGCACTCCTACGTCCACTGCTTTGTGCATCTTTACGTTGTCTGTAATTGTGAGAGAAAGGAGTTTAAGTGGTGTAAATATTTTAACTTAGTATCGTAAGTGTTTAATTCGCACAGTATTAAATAGACAAGACTTCAAACATACTCTACTATTGAATTTTTGGAAGAAATCTTTTCATAAAATATATTTTTCGACATGAAAACAATGTAGTCCCTGAAAATAATATAGAACTCCTCTAAAATTACTGCCAAAGGCTTTTCGGCATCTCTTACAAAATGCCTTAATTAGCATAATTTTTATCAACACTTTAATCCGTTTCTTTGATCGCCAATTGTAACATACATAACTCACCTTTAAAATGCTTAGGACAGCACACGAACTCAACACCCGAGAACAGGCTGATCCCACAGGGCAGGAGCATAGCGAAGGTCCTGAGACGGAGACCACGCTGGACGCAGGCGTGGCTGGCAGTGGCGTTCCACCTGGAGAACTGCCAGCACCGGCTCTGGTTGTGGATGTGGTCGAACAGACAGCTCTCGGGGACGAGGAGGGCGTCAGACTGGAATGGACCTTCTGGAGGCAATATAAGATTCAAATTTGTATACGTCTTGAATAGGTAATTTTTGAATGGAGGTTTAAGGGTATACTGGAAATGATTTTATGTAACAATTCATTATTTTAGGGGTAATGTAATTAATTAAGTTGCGTTTAACGATACCTCGGTGAGGAAAAACATTGTGAGCAAACCTGACTATCCGTCGGGAAAGACAATAGCCAGTAGCTATAGTATACGGCGATACGCTTCCACTACCTATCACAATGGGTGTTGTCTATCTAGTTAAACGCGGGCTTCGAGTGACCGTTGAAATTTCGGAGATGGGCGCTCAAGCCTCTGACTACCTTCGTGAGACTATTATCAAGCCATACCCTCCCATTTTCCATAACCGACTTTTCGGACTTAAGAATCCAATAGGCCTTAATCATCCTAACCCTAAGAGCAAATTATACCTCCATTAATATGACTGATATTCCTTCATACCAAAGTGTAACTCACCGAGACAGCGGAAGGGCTTGACCCAGCGGGTGAGCTTGCACTTGGCGGCGTTGTTGGTCCCCAACTTGCACCAGTTGCTCACTTTCACGTAGTGCGAAGCCTCCACTATGTTGGTGATGTCGTGGCTCGGGTACATCTGGAATAGGGGTGATCAAATATTCTACATGTATTCAATCTTAGTTTTATAAATAACAAGTATTTAGAGTCCAAAATTTTATGTCCTCAAAAATGAGGTAAAAAGAGAGTTTTTCGAACCCTGTCTGGGAATGTATCACGTCGAGAATTATGGATAAGATTACACTAAAATATTTTGATATAATTAGAAAAGAGACTGTGATCTAAAGGTAAAACTCTAGCTCTACATGGAAATGAAGTTCATTTCGAGCACGAAATAAATATTTGACGCCTTGAAACAACACTTTTTCAAGCACCTGACCTGTCCCGAGGAAAAGATAGGTTTCCCCACCATAGCTACATTATGAAAATGTATTTTTTATTACGAAATTATTCATAGTTTTATACCCATCCAATTTCCCGTATATTTTCATCCCAGTCCACGATACTAATATGAGGGTAGTTACACTTTTAACTAGCGTCTCGTCACCCTCCCCTTTACTTCCGCCGTAGCGATGCAAATGACACTTGTCTAGCTAATACCACTTCCGTGCAGGCAATGCACCCTGAAAGCCTTCGGAGTGATTATGCTGATTCGGTTTGGGGATCCAGCGAACAAATCCGCTAGAATTGCTCATAATAATCCCTAATGGTGTCTGGGATGCTATGTTTGGATAAGGCTATATATACTTCTATGTAGCATGACTGGTCTATAGTTAAGTGGTGCTGGTATCTTTGTAAATAGTATTTTGACTAAGACCAATAAATTTGGTTTGGTTAATTCGTTTTTCGCAAGTTAAAGTTAAATATAATTGTTTCGATTTCTTATCTCCTTTCTGACAATTTGTTTTATCAATGTACATATATTACATTTAAGTCCATTAATCCTTTACGGGGTGGACACAACCTTGAATATATAATATCATCAAGGTCAAGTTTAGCATAAAACACATACACATTGTACATATTATATTAAATATTCTATAACAAGCAACCCTGATAAAAAAGCAAATTTAAGACTAATTGAGAATTTGGTATTTAGTTATAATACAATTTTTAGTCAACACACTGTTAAACATCATGAAATTTAAATATTTTATCATTGTTTATACTATTTATTTACTTCGAAAAGCGATGAAATACTCATTACCAACCTACGCATATTATATTTGGAATTGCATGCATCTGAATTATTACAATTCCGAGAATGCACAGATTCCAGATTAATTTTAGCAATAACAATATTGATCATATTCCGAGGATTTCATTCACATATTGAGTGTATTGAATATATTTATACACATCAGAGATATAAATAAATAGTATGCATTATGGATTCCGCATTGAAAAATACTTTTTTAATTATTTATGTTAAGCACTTGGAGGTTTGAGTCTGCACTGTCTTCGCATGTACGAAGGTTTTTGGCTACTCCAGTACTTACACATTTTATCAGATATGCAATGTCCAGCGTGACATATGTTTATTCCTCACAAATACCGACTACCTAGCTAACACTTTGTATATTTATATTAAATACCTACATATTTAATTTTATTGATTATTTTTACAGTGGTCAACATAATTTATTTTATAATTTCTTCACGAAAAATTTCTCTTTTACAGCATTAAACGATTTAAACCTCCCATTGCATTCATTTTAAGTTCTTAGTTTATTTTGTTTATTGATAGTGTACCTGGGCTGTTCCACAAGGGACAAGACGCTAAAAAAGCATAAATCAAAATGCAAGTGATTCTTTTATGAAGATCACTAACTTAACAAATCCATAAAAGTCAATACATACATTCGCTTCACGACTTATGAATACACATTCTCTTTATTATTTAAATCTCAGTTCTCTTAACCTTTACCCACATATCTAAAAGTACTATACCGCCATCTATACTTGGACCTGTACCTTTTTGCAGTAGTCCAGTATTTCCATCTTGTCCTTGAGGCAGTTGCGAGGCTTGGTAGTGAGGTCGGCAGTCCATCGCCCTCCCGAAGTCATGTACTGAGGGTGATAGGAGGCCCCCGCTTCACACAGCACTGCCACTTGCGGTTCAGCCCCTGTTGTGGCCACCTGCAACAAAACAACGAGTGAGCATAAATGGGACAATGAGTGAGCTTTAATGAGCTACGAGTGAGCTTGTGTAAGCGATGTTGGAAGGTTGTGGTAGTTTCAAATTTGAATAGTTAGATTCTTTTGTCAAAATATAGTTGTGGGTAAATGAGTATCCGTGATTTTTGCCTATCACTCTATAGAAAAACGGGCGTGATGTTTATATGTATTTGTGAATATATCATCTGTAAGTCGTTTATTTTTATTTAAATCTATTCAAACCTACACTGGTCAAGATAACTAATTCCTTCATCCAGTCTAGACTAAGACATTGTTGCGAACAGCCATCTCAATTCAAGGAATAGTCGAAATGGTTTTGCCAATTTCGCATTCGGAATCGTCGACATTTCACATCCAATTTGAATGTTATGGCTATCTGAGGATTGCAGCCGACGATAAGGGGACGGTACTAAGACTTCAAATGATTACGCAAGTGTTTCGTTTCATAAGATTTGGTTGGAATTACTTATAATACTTTTAATTGTAACACAGTAACGGAAAAGAAATGGATATAGCTTTTAAGGGTTAATTAGGATAATAGAGTTTTTATTTCTCATAAAGAATATGTACAATATTCACTTAAATGAGATATAATATGAGCCCGAAGAAAGTTGGGAAGTTACGAATTCACACATTTTCCTATTTTACATAATGCATGTAGACTGTCGTGTAATGGCTTTATATTATAACTAATAAATAAATAAAATAAAATGTTACTATTGTGAGCCATTCTTTGCCCAACAAAGAATATGTATGACGAAGTTTGTCCTTTACGGGAAAGAAATAGTTTCAAGCACCTATTTCCGATATAGCCGAGTAGGCCTTTATTAAGTACCTTTTTTACCAGAAATTCACTAACCTAACAGACATATCGATGTTACAATGTTTAAAAATTACAGTAATAATTATACTAATTGAGAAATATATTACACCAAATCAGCTAGTTCAAGTATTTAACCGATCGCGTCACGGAGGTCGTCATTACAAGTACATCATATATATAATAACTGTTAATATTATTATACTACCAGGAACACATAAAATCTCCGAAGGTTCACCAATCCATCACCTAGTCCATATCTCTTTGTTCCTCTTACCAAAGTTTACACTAACATACGAGAACCTAGATAGCAACTAAAGGCTGAACATGCACAAAGCGACTAAGGTCATTGCCCGGGGTAGACAGACATCCAGACACCACCCACGCGAATTCAGATAACCTACAACTTTTAATGTCTTTTCGTCTAAGCGGTTAAATCTATATTTACTTGGATTTTTATCGCATTTTGGTCTGTCATTTGAATATTCTATTGTATGTGTATAGGAGCTAGCTATCGTATACATTGTAGGTCTAGTTTGATTGATGGTACAATGTTACTGAAGTGATACTCTTAAGGGTTCTTTTACTATTATTTCAGATGTACGTAAAGCTTGCGTATGTTGAAATATAACATAATTTAGGCTTTATAAAAATTGTTGTAACTCTTTTTCTTATTATTTTCCGATTAGGGACATTGATTGGATTGGATGATTCAGTTTTTGATCAAATCATGTAAATATACTCTCACTAAATATACTCTTTGTTACATCATCATTTACCATTTCATATCCTTACATACAAAAATGTATACAGTCCTCTTCTCTAGTCCATAAAAGCACCGACCACAGTCCAAACCATCACCTTTTCACGGCACAAGTCTCTCAAAGCAAGTCTTAAGTCCTACAAACTATAGTTAAGCATGCTCGTCGCTTTTTGTTTCCTGCAGTCCCCGAGTGGAGTGACAGAGGGGCGGGACTCTACACGAGGTGCTTACGAGTTGCCTCCTTGAATATTCTTGTCAAGGTGCAACTAGGGTGATAGGGTTGCCACTGACGCGTTCACGACCGTTAACATAACATACATAACATACGCTTCACGACTTGTGTATACACACTCCCTTTTTTATTATGGCGGGGTAGTCAGAGGCTTGAATGCCCATCTCCGAAATTTCGAAGGCATGTTAGGTATGGGTTATTCGACGCCCGCGTATCACTAGATAGACAGCACCCAACGTGATAGGTAGTGAACCATATCGCCGTATATAGGCACTGACTATTACCTATCCTGAGGGATAGGCAGGTTTCCTCACGATGTTTTCCCTCACCGTTAGCGACTGTAAATTATGTACGTAAATGAAAAACACATTTAATTTTCATACATTGGTACATGCCAGAGCCGGGATTCGAACCTAGGACCATTAACCCTTGCTTATATATGCTATGTAACATGACTGGTCCATAGTTAAGTGGTTCTGGTATCTTTGTGAATATAATACATACTCAAATTAGAAAGACAAACGTATTCACGACTATTCACCCTTGCTTAGTCAGAGGTTCAGGTATCCATCTCCGCGATAGCAAAGGTAGTAATTCTATGGCCTCTTCAAACCCATGTGTTGAGATAGTCAGTACTCAATGTGACAGGTGGTAAGCCATGTCGCCATTTACAAGCACTGAGTTTTGTTCATACATATTGTAAACCGATTACACTGACTTTGGTTACAAGTAGTAAGATATGAAGATACAATGTGTAATGATAGGATGATAAACCTGATTATCATGCTAAAAGGGACATGGAAACTGTGTCCAAGGTTCTGTTCAGCTTGAAAGGGAATTGATGAATTATGGAATGATAATGATGATTGTGAATGATGTGTGTATGTGCATTCAAGCCTAAGAGAACAATTGGTAACATATCACTAAAATTATTCAATTCTCGACCTAAAAATTTAATAAAAAAACTTATAAAATAAATTCTTTTTTCAGCCAAGTCTACTTAAGTTTTGTTAAAAGTAAGTTACTTTATTATTATTATTAATTACTTCTACGTACCGCTATTCGTCATATAAACACACAAGCCTGTAACTCCGTCACAAAGACTTTTCTAAACTGTATTTTTGTAAGTAATTATTAATTGTAGAGTGTAGGCAACCCTGTTCCAACATTGCTTTCACGCTAGGAAGGAACTAGTCGTTTTGCATTTATTAGCATAATGCCTATCTAGAGTTTTAATTACATCATTTCATTCACTTTCTTAAACAGATTACCTATTTTCAACTAACTTTGTGTGTTGTTGAATAGAAACAAGTGTTACTTATTTTAAAGATTATTTTTGGTTTCATGTACATTAGGGCTAATTGGTCAATACCAATAAATACTGTTGTAGTACCAGATTATTATATGAATTGCATTATATGTGTTTGTGTGACTTAGGCAAACATATAAATTCTCAAAATTCTGATACAAAGCAATTGAAAAAGTAGGCTTTTATTTGCTACCATTCCAAATTCTAAAGTTTACACATAAGTTTCATTTTAAATTTTTATTTAAAGCACACGACCATGAGGGTTAAAACGTCAACATAGGAGTTCAATTAAAATAAAAAAAGATTTATGACAGCCTAGCTGTCAAGAGCACACAGAAGATACTAAAATACTTTGACTGCAATCGGAAGGCTATTAACCCGTAAAGAGCCGTTCGTAAAACGTATTTACGGCACATTTACGGCCGTTTTCGATTGGAAGCTTAAATAAAATGATTGAATGACGGGTTACATTATACATTTTAATTATATGTCTGAAAATGTATGGACGAAATTAGTATATCTACATTTACTTTGTATGATTCATCAATCTATTAAATATTTATTCATAGTAACTATCAGATTTATTTAAAACGAGAATGGTTATGTTTTTATATGAGTGAATAATGAGAATTATATTATTATTTTTTTCAATATATGTCGTCTGTGGTGAGGTAAAACCTAGGTATAGTTATCGTGAGAATTTTGTTGTTACTATGTTGTATCATTTGCATACACCTTCTACCAATATGTGCTAAATAAGTTGGTCCCGCTTTCACCCACTCCACGTTTCCCAAACTAACGTAAAACGTCATATGATAGCGAGTTAAAATCAGAAATCCAGCAAAGTTCGAATGTTGAACAAGATTGTCTGTCAATCCTTGATTAACGAGGGAAGTTAGGCTTCCAAAACTATGGTGCAACTTGCCCTCTATTCAAATCTGAAGCCTCAGGGATATTCTCGTTAAAACTATGCTGTAACTATGACACACATAATGTATTTGTGTTTTCTACCCATACCTAACATCCACAATATATTGTAGATTATAGGATTAAATTACTATTTAATTAGATTGGACTAGACGACGTGAATGTATATGTAACAAATGTAATATATACAAAAAGAAAACATGTCTTATTGCTTTTAGGTCTCATTAACAAATCAGGTAATTGCCACTAGATCAGTCTATTTTATTATGAGTCGTTATAGTAGTGAAGATAAAAATTAATCATATATCAAGGTTTCTTCTAATCATGAAAGGTTTAGTCAGGTTTGTCGTAAGATGCATATTTTATGCACCCCATATGAATTTTACTTCTTACTTTTCTTCTGCTTTCCAGTCTACTTGTTGATTACATATGCTATATATGTATATAATATGTATATATTTCTTAAATATACGTTCACTAGTACCCTTAACACAAGTCTTTAATGAACTTACCTAGCAGCTAGTTCAATTGGTGTAATAATATCCAAATATTATTATTATTATTACATATCTCAGTAGCTAGTTCTTTTAATAAAAAGTCGCCGAGTACAAGTTGCACTAAATGCGCTAGAATCAGCTACGTAGAGGCAGTTGCAAGAAAGACGTTGTTTTGGCAACCTCGTTTCAAGTTGTGGGATTTGTGTACGAGGCTGTTCGCTAGACGTGTTCGCTAGTTAGCGGCTTACAGTTTATTAAAAGTTCGCCCTATGCATCCTGTTACGGGTATTGTATAGAGTTGGTAACAGCTGATCTGGAATTTCGGTAGTATGTTACTAGGTGAGCTTTTTTACATCTTATAAATACATACATACATCCACACTTCTACGTCCCTTACTGATTAGGCATACAATCCATCGCCTTCTGTAACGATCCTGACAAATCTATTATCTATATTCTTCACTCACACCCATTAACTTATCATTATTTTTATTACTTCTCATACATGCTCTTCTATTCTTCACGCTACGTACGCCTTGAGAAGAGTAGAGTAATAAATATCCAATGTTTCTCTAGAAAATCAAAGAATATACCCAGTAAATTTTCAGACACAGCTTTAAATTGACATCCTAATAAACCCATTAACCGTAATGACAGAAACTTGTAAACCTTATACACTATTTTTATTTACTATATGAGACCGGGTCGTATCACACTTATACACAAAGCAAATACTCAAATAGAAACATTCACAGACTCAAAGAAAGCTGCATTTTGTCCCTGCGTTCCCCCAGGTCTCTTTTAGCAATAAATCACGGCTAACCCTGCACCGTACCCTCCGATTTAGAGAAACAAATACGCTATTAACTGGGAAGGCAGAATGTTTGACTTTGGCCAGATTATACGTTCGTTGTTAGGTTATTCATTTAGTTTATTAAGATAATATTGATATGGGGCTAATCAGTTGATATAGAAATAGGATACTTATTTATAGGATAGGATACTTAAACAAAAATTTACTATAATTATTTGAAATTGTAAATCTCAAATATGTATTTAATTCCGAAATGATTTAACTAATGAATTAAATCGCTATAACCAGTTTCATGTCAACTACCAGTCCTAGTTAATACGATATTAATTAATAAAATTTTGTATTTCCTTCATCATTTTATGACACATTGGTGTTGTGATAACCTAAACTAACTAACCTAACCTAACTAAGACCTAGGAATTACTAAATCGCCGAGGTTTTGTCCACCCTAAAAGAGATTGAATGACGTGAACGTATGTGTTATTTTACTGCAGTCTAATAAATACACGCAGATAACTTAGAAACTAAAACAACTTAGCCTTAAGCCATTAATACTTGAGACCTAGGTGTAATCTAGATAAGAATGGCGAAATTAATAATCGCGACACAAAGACCCGGTGGCACCGGCTGATAGGCGAAAACTAAAACTAAGCCATTAATTAAAGTCAGGGCGATTAATTAAACCGTTAGTCTTCTAGATTTTGCTTAAAGTCTAAGCTTGAAAGAAGTCTATTATAAACTATTTGTAGTATTTGAAAGACATTTTATATAATAAAGTTACCTTTATTAACCCGACAAAACAGTCGTCTATGGTGCGTCAACAAAGTCAGCAGCTCAGTGAAAGTTGAAAATACAAATAACTATTTTCGGCTGAATATTTAGTCAATTGTGATGCCAAACTGGCTAAATATGTTCGCTTTGGGATAAGATTTGGATCATCAACTGGAACGAACTGAAGAACAAGGAAGAGAAGAATTGGAGCTTCGATTTCGTTTTTCTTCGGTTGTAGCGGCTGGTGGCGTTGGTGTAACCATGGCGATGGAATAACAAGAAGTTCAAACGCCGTGGCATCAGTGTTTGTACTTCAGCCGACATAACCTTAGTGGTGAATGGGTTAATAAAGAATTAAAAAAGAAACCCCGACAAAACTTACACGATAAGTTCTGTTAGTTATTAATTATGAGTATAAAGCGCGAATCTCTTAAAACTATTACATTCATACATACATTACATACATACTAGAATATATTTCAATAAGTGTGCCTATAATATAAATACATAGTCATGTTTTACATTCTATGTTGGGGGAACAAAATCTTGGAGACATAATGTCGCCACTACTTTTATTGAGAAAATTATCGTTGTAATTGTATTGATACAGAGTATTGCTACCTTATGAACATAGTAATATCTCTCATATGATATTACATCCTCCGATATTTATGATCAAAAGTGTCCTAGAATAGTATTACTCTACTATACTATATTCTCTCCGAACTTTTATCCATCCCTAAAAGAGATTAAAACTTGATTGCATAATATGTATGTATTTTTTTACCAATAAATTCTATTTAAAGTACATATCGATGGCAGCAAAGTGTATAAAGACATCTACAAAAACGCAATTTTACAGGGGAGCGAAAAACGTGAAAAAACGGTGTATTTTCTAAACCATTCATACAATGTTTATGAAATTTTCAGGAATGGTATTTAATATTACTATTTATTAAATATTATTGAAAAATCATTATATTTGTTTATAGTTTTTGAAATACGGTACTTGTTTTTTTTTACGCTGTATTATAGAATCAAGCAATAAAGACAACTGACTGATGTCTCTATTTACTTTGTAAAATTAAATAAACTTTTTAATACAAAATAAACACGTTATTTGCAATAAAAACCATAAACATATGTATAAAAACTAATTAAACAAAAAAATTATATATCTTCGTAAAGACAAAATAATATTTTCTAGCCAAATAATGCAGATGTCTTTAGTAACACTGGAATGTTTAAACACTCCTTTATCTACTTCATACTAATATACATAAAACTCAAGAAATATTATTATGTAATTACAATCATTTACCTGTAAAATCAAATACATTATTGAGATTCAGTTAAAGTATGGCATTCCTATTTATTTTAATTGTTTTAGTGCTACATTACGGGTTTTTTTCGTTAACTTAAACTTTAATTATAACTATATTTGATTATAGTTTTTATTTTTATACATTACATTAAGTATCTTTCTTATTCACGTAGAAAACAAAATAAAAATTTGAATGTAAGTAAACGAAAATGTATGAATGTATGAAATGTCTTCTCGTTTTGTCTTAATCACAAACTAGGTTGAATAGGAACTATTCATCAATGTCAACGTCTCCTTCATCACCTAGACCATGTTTTAACTCCTTAAAGAAGTTGTGATCAGATGGTGGGATTAGATTTGCAATAACAAAGACATCATCATTGTGCTTAGCAGTCGTGATTGATATTCCTGCATTATAAGAATTTGAGAGTTCCAATTGAATGGTTTCATTCTGCTGAGACCGTGCCTTTTTTGCAACATTCAATGATCATTGACATTTCATCTAAATATCTAAATCGTAATTTTAAGATATCATGTACGACTTATGAGGTTGTACCAATGTTTCGCGTACACCAAGTCCTGGGTTTTTTAATCATGTGTAGGTACTGTTCAAGAAACTTTTGAAGTTCAGAATTTCGTTTTAGCTCACTTCAACAACTGCATAGGGTTCATTATTGAGTTTACTCCAGCAAACGCAGGTGTACCATTCTAGTGACAGAAAATCTGTTTAGTTTTAGAAAATTAATGCATGGACTCTGTCTCCTTCTTGATATGTATGACCTTTTTCTAAAAAGCGATGGCAAATACGAATATGTAAGGTAATGAGTGCTGGTATGGTAAAAGAATCATGAAAGCAAAATTATTGTGGTAGAGATGAGGTCCCTCAAGAGAGTGTGTAATGTTAGGTTCTGTTAAAGGCTACGGTATAGTGTGATGCGTGAACTTTGTGCTATGAAAGAAGATTTAGAGACGAAAATAGAGATAGGTATGTTAAGGTGGTTTGATATATGGATGGATTAAACGAGGATTATGAAAAGAATCTATAAAGCCAAAGTGGAAGGTAGATTCGGACGGGGGAGGCCGAGTAGAACTTATTGAGATCAAATTGGAGACATTTTTGTCAAGGTGGGTGTACGTAGTGTGAAAAACAGTAGAGCATGTATGATAAGGTTAATGGGTGTGAGTGATGCAAAAGATATTTTGTCAGAAACCTTTCAGATGCGGATCGATTGTCTCTGACAATTCGTAAACACAAACTTATAGAAAAACAATACGGTTCCGGTTCAGACCACCGTAGCTATCTGACCATAAGTGTATATCTTCTAGACCCTCTTCAGCTTTCCTTCTAATGTAATCGTAAAGGCAACTGACAACTTCGTTGGAACCCCTTTTTGCCACAGTTTCATCCCTCATGTAGCAAATTGCTTTTATCAAACCCTAGTCGAAGATGGTGAAGTTGTATATAAATTTTTTTTTTTAAGTAAAAAGACTAGGGATAGCGTATGGGTGCGCAGAATAAACGATCAGATTCAACTTGCCTCATCTGCTGGGAAGTTGCAGAAAATGCTCACGTGTGTGAATCATGCACTTAAGATGAGAGGTATGAAGCGAAAGTTATGATAGTAGAAAGGAACGGAAGGACATTGTAAAGTTGAAATTGATAAGGAGATTGTGGAGCTAGTGAATGACTTTGTATAACAGAGATGCCTTTTTACAAGGGATGGTACTATCTATGAACTTGCGAGCATGAAGATATGTATGGATGTAAATATAAATATGGGGTGGACAGAACCTTGGAGGCATAATAATACCAGATTGCCAGCCCATCGCCCAAAAGATTCCATTGAATCACGGCACCTAATTAGCATTATAACGTCACAGACTTGAACGGGACGGGTACGTTTCTACGACGTAAAATATAATAATATAGTATCTTTTATTTAGGGATTGTGTTTCAATTTCTTCTAGGATGCCCTCTTATTGTATAAGAGCTTTCTCGGTATCTGAATTAACTGAAAAAATAAATTGCGATCAAAATACTTGTATGAAGTGGTTGTAAATAGGGACATCTAAGTAGTATAGTCCGCAGTAAATAATGACACCTGCCAGATATCTGCATTTACGCCGTAATAACCTCAAGTTTTGAATTAGTCTAAATCAGAACGAAATCAACATCGAATAAAGTAAAACGTATTAAAAGTTATTAAAATATATTTAAAATAAATGTCTTACATAAACTTGTTCTTTCCATAGGTTCTGTTTAATTAATTTGTTAGACCGGTGCTGTCGTTAATTTCTTTCTGGACGCCTTTATTGCCATATTTAAAAGTATGTTGTTCCTTGTCACACTTATTTTTTCTTCTTTTTAATATAAAATCATCTAGTTTCATGTGCAACTCAAGAAAATTATTTTTAAATTATTTTTTTCTGTAAAACATAACCTGTCCGCGCAAGAACATGACAACTGCCACTTGTTCTTGTTTACGCCAGATTACGGGGCGCAAACTCCCGCGCAATTACGGACATAGTTACATGTCACTGTTTACGTTGCTTGTTTTAAAAAAAGGAGGGTATATATCTTTAATTACTTCCGAAAAAAACCACAATAATAGGAAATTTTATAATTTTGTTTCGTGAAACGTTAGATATTGATATAATATGCTATTTTCTATAAAAAAAATATTTTGTAAAAATTGCAGTTGTCCGTAATTACTTTGCTGCCATCGATATATAATTCCACTTATTCTATCATTCATACCGTTCGCTATTTATAGAAGCAAAACCTCTCTTTATTCTGTGATAGAGTAGACAAATCAATAAGCAATTAATAAGAAAGAGTTCACTCAGTTAGCGATAGTCTGTGGCCGGGACTGGGATCGGAGGCTCCGACAAAACACTCATTTTGTATAGAGGAGATGCTGTATTGCAGAACGGGAGGTTCTTATAACAAATATTTTGCAAATACTTCTTTAGATAATAAAAACAAATATACTTAGAGATTTTTACATATTAATGCACGTATAATAATGAATTTAGATGTAGAACCTTTCTTTTTAGTATAGTTCAGATTTGGGTTTTATGTTAAAGTCTTTTGTTTTATAATTCGTAAGATTTGTTCAAATACCTGTCAATATAAACCCTTTTCAACTTTAATACCGTTTCTGCTATGGAACTTATTATTATAATGGACTATCACAATCTTTTTTATTGTACTTATCAAATATAAATTGCATAGTTATTATTTATGAGTTTCATGCTTATATTTGTCACATATAATAAGAATAATACAAAAAAAACATGTAGTATGTATGTATCCTTAGAAAAACCCACATATTTGTACTAAAACTAAACCCTTTGGT